>JACGDI010005621.1:0-61203 GCA_014898725.1 Jacaranda copaia
TAGCATTAACACAATCTCACTACATTGAGAAAATGTTACAAAAGTTTCTAGATCCCACTGGTAGCCATGTGAAAACACCGATAGATGTAAATCAACAGCTTACCAAAAATAATGATAAAGGAAAGGCTCAAATTGAGTACACACGCATAATTGGAAACCTCATGTATATAATGAACTGCATGAGGTTAGATATTACATATGTAGTTGGTAAGCTAAATAGATATACAAGCAACCCTGGACAAGAGCATTAGAATGCTATTGTTAGAGTACTAAAGTATGTAAAACACACCACGAAGTATGGGTTACACTATACCAAATATCCAACTATAATTGAGTGATACAATGATGCTAATTGGATATCTAACTTAAACGAGTCCAAGTCCATGAGTACATGTTCACTTTAGGTGGAGCTGCCATATCATGCAAATCCTCTAAGTAAACTTGCATAGCTAGATCAATGATGGAATCAAAGTTCATCGCATTTGATAAAACAGGCGGGAAATAGAATAGTTACGCCAATTTCTGGAAGATATTCCAAATTGGATAAAACTTGTGCTAGCAATTTGCATCCACTATGATAGCAAAATTGCCATTGGAAGGGCACAAAATAATATGTAAAACTGTAAGTCTCAACACATATGGATGAGACAGAACACTGTTAGACAACTGTTCTCTAGTGGAGTTATCTCAATTGACTACATGAAGTCTAAAGATAACCTTGCAAATTTGCTAACCAAAGGTGTAAATAGAGAGCAAATGAATAATTCATCAGAGGGAATAGATTTGAAGCCTATAAATAATTGAGTCACCATAGTGAGAACCCTATCTATGTGATTGGAGATCCCATGAAGTAGGTTCAAAAGGTAAAACAAGTTATGCAACTGTGACTTAACATAGAAGCATTGTGGGGGGCTACAAACCTCTGGCTCATTCTATTGATGAGCAGATAGTGTATCCTGCAAAAGTTTTAGGTTAAGCATTGCTTTTAATGACACTCATATCTTGATAGTTTGAGTGAGGGCGCAGTAGAAGCCTCTTAATGAGAAGTCGCCTATGTGAGTAGGGAATAGGTCAATCCTGTGAGAATTTTTAAGGCTAAAATCTCAAATTAGTACTCATGAATACCAAGAATTGTTCAAGGCTAAATGAACAAAACAGTTAAACCATAAAACTAACTATTGAGTGATGTTGTGTGCAACACTATTGTCTTGGTGTACAGAAAAGCCGAACAGTTCATGGTATCATGTTCACTAGTTAGCAAGTGCATCCAATAATGCTCACTAAGGAAGGTTCAAAGCCAAAAGCTACCTCTCCCGATGTAATATCACTTAAGCTAAACCTCTGTAATGCAGTTGAATTCATTAGCATATCTGTCATACTATCTGCTTATTCATGTGGGGGTTTGTTAGAATTTTAACACCTAAATAAATTAATTTATCTTGTTAAGGAGATATTTTATAGCCAAAATTAATGAAATATTAATAAGCAAATTAAGTTAAAAAGTGAGCTATGAGCTAAAATTATATTAAGATATTGGAGTGAGTAGATGGTGTATAATAATAATCCAGAAATAATAATTATTATTCTATATAATTATTATTAGGATTATTTTAAATTTTGGATTTTGAGACCAAAATTAATTTTTCCAACAGTCATATCTAATTCCTAAAGAGTTGCAACCTATGTCTTTTGAAATTTAAAATAAAGGTCACAATTTTTATTTAGTTTGACAGAGTTAGGGACATATCTTATAGGAATAGACACTTGAGTCCTATAAATATAGGTGATATTTGGTGTCCATTTTAATAGGAAACATCATACAAACATTCTAGCACTCTAGCATTCTAGGCATTCATTATCACATATATATATATATATATATACATTTTCATTAAATACAGAAGTTCAAGTTAATTTTGTTTAGAGGTTCAATCGATAGAAGTACCACCTTCGGCTATTCAACGTTATTGTATTTTGAGAGGTTGTCCATAAGCAGTCCACATGCATCAATGGAAGGTGGATAAAACCTTAAGAAAATTGTACTCTTGTAGGCCTCGACTTATCACAAATTACTCATCCTTCAAGTGCTTCAGTTTGTTTTCCATATACTAAGTGTATACTCTAGTATGTTATATGTTCTTTGGCATACATAATTGTAATGATACTTGCCTTATTTGTTTGACCATTATATGTTTACCCTCCATTTTTGCTATTGTATATATATATATATATATATGTATATGACACCTGGTGCCAACACACAGAATTACAACAGTTCCTATCGGAAGCGGTCTTCTTGGCCGACTAATCGTGGGGGAGATAAGGCGGCAGAGCCCTTTCTAGCTGCTACCATCAAGGATACAACGACAAATATCACAGTAATTATGGCTGGGGAAGAAAACCCCACGCCTCTCGCGATTCCCACGCCTTCTTTCTCAAGTAGTAGTGATTGAGATTTTGAAATGAGGAAAAAATTTTCCTGCTCTAGAAGACATAGAGAAAGGTTTGAATTAGGTTATCTTCATAATCTCTAGAAGTTTTGTTTTGTTCTGTAGATTGTTTTGGGAATGAAAATTGATTGATGAGGGTACGTGGATGTGTTTTCTCAAGAAATTTAAATACTTCTTTTCTTTAGAAAAAGTGTTAATTTAAGATTAATAAAAACTATAATTAATAATAAAATTAATTTAAGTTTTGAATATATAAGTATTAATTATGTTATATGTTATTATGAGTTGTAACTGACAAAATTCCATACATTAATTTTTAGTAATTCAAAAAAGATATTAATAAACGCGGAAACTCGTGTGATGACTGCTAGAAGCACAAAATTAAACTTTTTTAAATTATAAAAAAGAAGTTAATATTTTTTGGCAATTACACTCCTTGAATTTTTCCTTTTGACATTTAATACTTGCTGACTTTTTGCAGTAAAACCCTTTTTTAAAAGGCTATTTATGATTTATTTTCAAATATGCAAAGATCAAAATTGATAACAATGTAATAATTAATGTAAAATCTTTAATTTCTTTAGATTAATTTTTTAATATTTCTAAAGAAATATATGTGTCATTCCTTAAAAGTGGTTGTCCACCGACCATCGACCACTCCCACTCACACATTCAAACTTTACATTTATCAATGCGCTTGTAAAATATTCAATTAACGAGACATTTGTCCGAGAATACCCATAATTCTATCATCCAAATGAATAGGATTTGAATACATCCTTCCACTAGTTTTTTAAGTTGTCATTGTGATCTATGCTAAATCGATAAGTTATCTAGATTTATTATATTTTTATGTGATGAAATATTGTTGGTGCTTGTTAGGTTAATTAATTTGTTTTGAGTTTTACTTGAATAAGGCTAATTGCGGCTGGGTCTCGTGTGTAAATTTTGAGGGTATCGTTAGGGTTTGGGTTTTGAACGGAACAAAATTTTAGGAATAGGCAGGCAACTTAAAAGCAAAAAATTATAGATGAAAATTGATACAGAAATTTTTCAATAATTTTCGTTTCTAATTTATCTCGAATTTATATGATTATTGAGACAGAAAATTCTGTCTTTAGTTCGTCTCAAAATGTAAAATTTAAGACAAATTTTTTGTAGGTAAAATAGTCAGTAAATTATTTGAAATTTACGATGTATAACTGACAAAAAAAATTTCTTCAATAATTTTCATCTCTAATATTTCTATATTGTGTCACAATATTTATTTTGTGTTTCATGTTTTATGAAATTAAGATAGAATTATATTTCCATCTCTAATTTGTGCCAATTAAAGACAGATTTGTTTTCGTCTCTAAAAGCCTATTTTTTTGTAGTGATACAGATAAAAAATTATTAAATTTTTAATTCAAATCTTTAATGGATTGAATTGTTTAACTCCTTATCCAATCCATTTATTTTGAATTATGGATATTTATAATTGGATATGTTTCATTGGATATTTTAATTCGATAAAAATTCTAAAATTTAGGATGGTTAATGGGTTGGAATTAGATCGGATCAGTCATATTCGAATCCAAATCCGATTATCAAATTCATATCTAAATCCGACCTGATATCCTATAGGATCTTTATTAATCAATACTATATCCAAATATAAGGAATATTCGAAATTTGATAAAAAAAAATCCAACCAGAATTATTTTTTTTCTTTTTTGCTTTTTTCCTTTTGGATTGTGTAGAAATATTATATTTATAAAGCAAATTTATGTCATATTTAGATTTTTTAACAATTTTTTATTATATATTAGTTCAAAAGTTAAATATTTGAGTATTTAACCACTATTTCACATTATATATGCTAATGCAATGGTGAACTACTATTATATGTGACATTTTATCGGTATACTTCTTACTTTTGAGGTTAAAAACTCAGTATTAATAACATAAAATAGACATTAAAATAGATATTAGGTTAATATAATATATAAATTTTATTTTAAAATATTTATTAATATTATATATGATAGCATCAATTTAACAAAAAAATTATTAAAGTTCGATTTGGATCTTTAATGGATTGGGTTGCTTAATTTCATATTCAATTTATTTCTTATTACAGATATTTATAATCGAATCTAATTCATCGGTTATTTTAATCGAATAAAAATTGTAAAATTTGAATCGAATTCAGATCAAATTTATATTAAAATTCAATCCATTGATAACTCTACTAAAATATGATTGAATTCAGATCGAATATGAATTAAAATTGTATTCGTTGATAGCCCTAGTACCAATGGATCTTGAAATTAAAAGCTCCAAGGCACACAAGGAAAGCATTATTTATGACAGATCCAATATGAGGACAGACTCAAAGCCAAGCTTTTGGGACCTGTTTACAGGACTTGCATTAGACATATGCACACACCCCACCTCCCCCTTTCCTTAAAAAAACAGGTAAAATTCATATTGTAAAAAAGGTTAAGGAGGAGGGGATTGTGCTTGGGATCACAATCATTTATAGCATGTGTGTTGCGGATGAGGGATAGGGATTTGGATTGGATTGAAATACGGGGTAATATAATTTGTTTTTTTTTTCCTCCTCTTCACTAAGAGAGAAAATTTTATTTTAAGTCTTTAAGTAGAACATTCAGAAGGAAAGTGGGTGTGTGACCAACCCATAGTGCCAGTTTAGATAAAGAAACAGTTGCCCTCACAATTCGATGAATAGCTTGATTCGCTGAACATCTAATAAACTTCACTAAATAATCTAAGTTTGCTAAAATAGATTTACAATCATCAATGATAGCATCAAAATAAGAAAAATTTACAAGAATAATTCTTCACTACGTTGGCTATAATCTAAGCATCTAATTCAAAAGAAACACGTGAAGAATAGTTGCCTTTAATCCAACTTAAAGCTTCCCAGAACCCTACAGCTTTTGCTAAGGCTGGAGAGATAATGCCAAGGTGAGGTATGGACTTTGCTACTATAAACTGACCAAATTCATCCCTCAAAATACAACAAGAACCAAACTTTTGATCAACAGAGAAAATGGCTGCATCAGTGTTGCATTTGATCCATCCGCACGGTGGTCTAATCCATTTAACAGTTGGCTCACAGTGTAAAGTTATGGAGTGCTTCAAAACGCTCTTCTGAGCTTCCGCCCATTGATGCAGAAAGGAATCAGCTGTAAATGATAGAGAAAGCTGATTGACTTGATTTCTGTTTTGCTACATGCTCCAAATTATCATGAATATTTTGTTTATCACATCTCTGGAAGTTGTTGATAATGTTTCCTTTATCCAATCCAGCAAACTGTTAAATTGCAAATGAAAAAATCCTACCATTGCCCCAGTCCAACACGATTTAGCAACCCGGTAATAGACTAATACATGTAGGATATTTTCTGCTTCACCTTGACAAAGAGGACATACGTTGCAAATATTCACCTTTTTGGAAATGAGTTTATCCCTCCTAGGTTAGCAGTTGCTACATGCTCTCCAGATCATATGTCGCACCTTCGAAGGGACGTTGGCAGACCTGATTTTTCTCCACACTGATCCAAAAGAATTGCCCAAATCAAAACCTTGTGATGGAATAAGTTGCCCTATATATATATATATATATATATATTTCTTTTTTATCAAATTTCCACATAATTCGATCTGAATTCCTCCTATAACTCAATGGAATATTTAAGATGCGGCTAGCATCTCTATCATTGAAAAGAGATATAATCATCATGCTATCCTATCTTCTGCAATCTGGGCTAATCAGAGAACTAACCTTCTTCTGTGCACCTTTATTACTCAACTAGGAAGTAATAAACGGATTTTCACCATCAAGCAGCCAGGGGTCTTCGCCAATTGTGATGCTCTCCCATTACCGACGCGATACCCAGTTTCAGCTTTAATAAAAGTTTGAGAGGCCAATATGCTTCTCCAACCATAATTGGGGTTAGACCTTAATTATGCATCCAAAAAAGCTTTACCTGGGCAATATCGCGCCTGGAGAATTCGAGGAACTAATGAGTCAGCTAAGAGGTTAGTCTCCATGCTTTTTTACCCAACACGGCCAGATTAAATTCTTTTAGTCATCGAAAACCTAATCCTCCTTTATCCCTGGCACAAAAACTTTTCCACCTCTTCGGTCTAATTCCTGTGGAGTTGTTATGCCTAGAATTCCAATAGAAAGTATTCATCATTCTTTGGATTTCTATACACAGATCATTAGGAAGGAGGAAAATGCTCTCACATAATTGAGAATGGCTTGAGCAATAGTTTTGATGAGAATTTCCTTTCCAGCCTTAGATAAAAACCTTTTGTTCTAATAACCTTGCATTCTATTCTAAACCTTGTCTTTAACAAACTTAAAAAGCTCCTCCTTCTTCCTACCTATCATTGCCAGTAAGCCAAGGTATTTATTTTGATCTCCTATCTCATGGACCTCCAATTGATCACAAATATCATATTTTGATTCTGTAGAGGAGTTAAAACTAAAACACACAGCAGACTTATGAAAATTAATCACCTAGCCTGAAGCTCTTTCATATTTTCTTCACACAATTCTTAACAGCAAGATATTCTTCCTTTGTAGCCCAAAAAAAACAAGAGGCTATCATCTGTAAAGAATAAATGATTGACAGTTGGAGCTCTCCTTGCAATTTTGCACCCTTGAATCTTAGCTTAGGCTTCAAGTTTCAAAAGCAACAAAGATAATCCTTCAATACAAAGAATAAAAAGATAAGGTGAAAGTGGATCACCTTGCCTTAGCCCTGTACCTGGGATGATCGGTCCAATTTCATTGCCATTATGAACAATCTTATACTTCCCCATAGACACACATATCATAATTAGATCAATGAACTTTTTGTGAAATCCCATTCTCTCAATTATTGCCTTAAGGAAAGTCCACTCGATTCTGTCATATGCCTTACTAATATCAATCTTAAGAGCCGACACTACATACTCTCCTTTGGTTTTCCTTTTCAGGTAGTGCATGACCTCGAATGCAATCAAAATGTTGTCTTTGATCAACTTCCCTGGCAGAAAAGCACTCTGAAAATCAGAAACAACATAAGGAAGAATCCTTTTCAGTTGATTTGCTAACACTTTAGAAACAATCTTATATAAGACATTGCATAAAGCAATCAGCCTAAGATCCACCATAACTTTTGGATTCTTCTCCTTAGGGATCAACGTTATATTAATATCATTTAATCCTTTAGGGATATAGCAATTATTTAGGAATCTAAGGCAAGCTTCCGTAACATTGAGATCATAAGTCTGGCATTTATTTAGGAATCAGCTAGAAATTTTGATAAAATGCCAGATTCATGCCATCTGGTCCCGAAGACTTATCGTGGTGCATTGAAAAAAGGGCTTCTTTAATCTCCACTAGCCTAAACTCGGACATCTAGTCTTCATTGAGATCATCAGTGACTTTGCAATCAACTACATCACGAACAAGGGCACAATCACGCATAGTTGGAGTAAATAGTTCTGAGAAATAATTACCGATAACTTCCTCTATCCCTGACTGCCATGTTCTCCAATTTCCTTCAGCATCTTTGAGTTGTTTGATTGAATTTTTCTTCTGCCGGGAGGATGCCTTCGTGTGAAAAAATTGAGAATTTGAATCTCCTTCCTTGAGCCAAAATTATTTAGCACATTGCTTCCAAAAATCTTCATGTTGTTAGAGAACAATAAGATATTCTTGTTGAGCTTTGGCATAGTTTTGACTAGAGATTTCATCTCTCCCTAATCTATGGTGCTTCATTTTGTTTCTGCATTCCTTCAACCACTCTTTAAATCGAGAGACAAATTATGCTCCCCATATTTGTATATCACTACCGCATTCAAACAACTTATCATTTTTGAGGGGTAATATGGTTTATTGAACTCAACTTGATGAATTAAGTGTTATAGTATCAATAGTTTTAAAATTTCAATTGTAATTATTTTTTAGGTTCTCTCTATATATATGCATATCAAATGTTTGATAGGTTCAAATCTAAGGTCTCACATTACAAGCGTGAGGCTTATCTAGTGGCCTAAATGGCTGTTGACAGTTTTTTCGAATTATTCAACTTGGGCAAATATCAAATACAAACCAACTCAAAATTTTCTGACTTAGAAATAGATTGGATCATTTCTGACCCATATTCAAAAACTACAACCAAATTTAATTTTTTTAAATTTACGTGTTCCGATTGAGTTTTTGGATGGAATGTCACCACCCTAGCTAGAGGGTTGCATCTTATGACTTAGTTATAAATCATTCACATCACCTTCACTCTAATATCTGTTGTAGCTTTCTTTGACTATAAATCCAGAGTTGGCTGTTGAAAGGAAAAAACGAAAGAAAAGAAAAAGGTGCTGGAATTTATTGGCGTTGACGACAAGTGGAAAGTGTTGGAATATATAGTTGTTTGCCTTGAATGGGATTAGATTAGTTAAAAAGAAAAAGAAAGAAAAAAGGTGATCTGGCCTCTTGAGGAGTCACTTGTCATGAAATTATTGTAGTTTAGTTTTGATTGTCTGATCAATGGTTTATTTTAGAAAAAAAAGGTAATTTGGAACTGATTATAGTGGTCTATCCAGGTCGGCCGATCATAATCACCTATTATTGTAGTTTAGTTTTGATTGTACTCCGATTATGATGGCCTAAACAAGCCTCCAGCCGTTAATTTCCGGAACAATGAAATGCCAGCGTCCGTTCCGGCAAAGCATGGGTGTATCCACACCGGTACCCCCTCGCTCTTAATTTCTTTTTCCTTCAGCCTTGGAATTAAATAGGAAAGAGAAAGCTACTGTAGGATTTTTGGAGGGAACATATAATGTTTTTCTTATATATGTATTTTATAGTTAATTTGCAATGAGTTTGGTGGTTAGTCATTCTCAGTTGTTAGTAAAAGCAGGATCAGCTAGGGAGACATGTTAGCCGAGGCTTTGAAGATAATGCTGTGTGACGATAGGCAGCATGATATGCGAAGGGCTGCTGCCTTCATAAAGCGCTTGTCCATGTTTTCACTATGCTTAATTCGGATCAGCCGAGTCGAGTCCATGGCTGAGCTGGTGACTGGTGAGTCATAACTAACTTTGAACACATAAATCAACCAACTACTACTATTTAGTAGTAATATACTTACTTCCGTATGTTTTATTTCTGATTTTCCTTTTTGGAAAAATTTCAGCCTTGGGAAAAACAACAATGTCCATATCCTTTGTCAACATTACAAAAACAAAGCAAAAGAAGAAGCGGAAGACAAAGTAGCGCGCGGAAACATATGTACATATGATATTGGGTTTAATTATGTCTAACAATTGGTATTAAAGCCATATATCTGTGGATCAAAACTTAATTTTGCTGATCAAATTTCATGGATCTTAAATCTTTTCAAATTATAGATAAAAAAATTTCAGTATTCATCTTCTCACATGCAAGATGAAAATTCAAGATTTTGCAATTTCAATTTTCTAATGATGGAGAATTCATGTGTATCAGATTTGTAATTTAATCATGCATGCAATAGTGTTCATCATCAATGCAAGATTTAGTTTTGTTTCCTTTTTTTTTTTTGGGAATCCAAGGTTGCATATTGAAATGTATAGTTGACTTTTGTACACAGATTAGATTTGTAATTAATTTAATCATGGCATTCAAGCAAGATTGGGTCTTCAGTTCTGCGTGGAATCCAAGGTTGCGTGGTATAAGACAGTAGACTTTCGTAAACATATACTTGTGTATTTATTAGTTTAGCTTCCGAATATGTCTATGTTAATTTGTTTTATCATATTGACATCTTAGTTTGTATATATACGTTTATGATATATATTGTTTTTGGGTACTTAATTATTACCGTTTCTTTCCTTTTTTTTTTTATTTAAATTTTATCAAACCACTCAAAGAATGTTCTATTATGCATTTTCTTTGATTTAAACCTTAATTATATTTTAGAAATAAAATTGTAAACATATTAAATTTTGACCAATTGAGAAGTGACACAAGTAAAATAATTATTAAATATTAATTTAAAAATTTTTATTTAAATTTTGGGATATATTAAATTTAATTCCAAAAGATAAATAATTAATTTTAATTAATAATTTAGTATTTATTTTATATTCAAATCAAGCACTGACACGTGTCAAAGATAAAGTGTTTGCATTTATGGACCAATCAAATAAAAAATATTTGATACTGATATTATCTTTCAATATTTGATATTATCAAATCAAATATATCCCAATTATCTCTTGATATCTAATATTATCTTGTCAAATAGATAGCCTTTGAAGGATTCAAGTCAATCAAGAAGTCTTCCTTCAAACACTTATATAAAGGAGTGATTCTAGTTCATTTGACACAACAAAAAAAAAAAAAAATTAGCAGACGAGAGAAACTTGGAAGGAGTCCAGCAATTCTCTCAACCAAATTCAAGGAGATCCATGAAGTTCAAGGCGTTCTTTGCGGAACTCATATATTTTTGGCGTTTGATTCGAGATCAAGGTGCGAATCCCTCGAATTGGCGTTATTTTTATTCAAGGAGATGCACGACGTTCAAGGCATTCTTCGTGGAACTCATATATTTTTTGCATTTGATTTGAGATCAAGGTGTGAAGCCTTCAAATTGGTGTTATTTTTATTCAAGGAGATCCACGACATTCAAGATATTCTTCACGGAACTTATATATTTCTAACATTTGATTCGAGATTAAGGGGTAAAACCTTCGAGTTTGCATTATTTTTATTCAAGTCAAATTTAAGGAAGATCCATGGCGTTTAAGGCGTTTTTCACGGAGCTCATTAAATTCAAGATTATATTTGAAAAGAAAGAATCAGATGATTAGATTAGAGATGGAATCCATAATTGATTGATTGATTGATTGACTTTGAATTTATTTGTACAAATTTTCTTGTTTTGTAATTTTTATTTTTGTAGACAAGAAAATTTGTTGTTACAAAAATATATTTATGAAAATATATGTAGTCAAACATATTAAATTTTGAAACAACTTAAATGCTGTGAATTTTCTTTAATTCCCCAAAGTACATATTGTTTTAGTACTCAATTATATTGGAGTCTTGTATACATATTGCATGTGTGCAAGTTGGGCAATTAATGATTGAACTCAGTCATGTGCTTATTTTATAGGTTGAAATAAATAGTTCAACAAAGTATTCTCTTTATTGAGACTTGCAAAATTTGTAACATGCATATTTCAAGTTGGTATTATTATGCATTCTTACCTACCTATAGGGGGTTAGATATGTGTGATAATTGATTTTACTAATGCAGAACATATTGATGGGGATATATTAATTTAGAAGATTTATTTTCCAAAGGAGGCTACTATTCAACAATTAGTATATCTTTATACCATTCTTGCATGAAAGGCCTTGTATGTGTGGCATTCTCTACCCAAAGGGGAATTTGTTATTATTCACAAGGACTTTATGAGGAATTAAGCTCTATTGTTCTATCACAAGGACTATGTGCATCTCTTATAAAGTGATTATGATGTTAGTCCTGTAGTTGATGCTATCAGCTATTCTGACGCCATGTTTAGTCCTCAATTAGAGTTGTGGTTTAGCACTATAGAGAATGAAATTCACTCAATGAAAGGGAATAATGTGTGGGAGTTAATTGATCTACCTAGAGGTCAAAAGACCATAGGTTGCAAATGGGTGTTTAAAACTAAGAATGACTCAAAAGGAAAGATTGAAAAGTTTAAGGCTAGACTTGTAGGCAAAGGTTTTACTCAAACGGCTAGAATTGATAAGGGTGACACATTCTCTCCTGATTCCTCCAAAGATTCCTTCAAGATCAATATGAGTTTAGTAGCACATTTTGATTTAAAACTCCACCAAATAGATGTTAGGACAGCTTTCCTTAATGGTGACTTTGATGAAGAAGTTTATATGACTCAACTAGAGGGTGTACTCAAGAAGAAAAGGAACACCAGTGTGTAAGCTAAATAAGTCAAATTATGGCCTTAAACAAGCTTCCCGACATTGGTACTTGAAGTTTGATAAGATAGTGACTTCATTAGGCCTTAAGGAAAATAAAGTGGACTATTGTATTTACTTTAAGACCAGTGAGAGCAAATTCATATATTGGGTGTAGGCCTGTCAATGGGTAGGGTTTCACCCTATCCATGCCCTACTCTAAAATACCCATATGATAGGACCCTATATTTTACTCTATCCTAAAATACTTATATAATGAGACCCTATACCCTACCTCACCCTAAATAACTCAATACCCATTGGGTCTAGCTGCTTGAATATAATTTTTTAATGTTTTGAATTTATTTTTAAAAAAAAACAAATTCTTCTAATATACAATAACAAAAAAATATTATTGAAATTTAATTATGATAGATTTAATTAATTATATATTTTTATTTTACTAAATTAAAAAAATAAAAAAGATACTATTTTTCCTTTTAAAATTTGAATTAGTGTGTAAGATATCATATATTAGTCCACTTTCTTATATTGTTGGTTTGATCATATACTAATTAAGCACTATTTTGTTTTTAAGTATTTATAATTTAAATTTGATCCAATATAGTTTCTTTATGTAGATAAAAGATATTATAAGTGTCAAATAGTTGTACTTTCTTTCATAATTTTTTTTAACATTTTTCTCTCTAATTATATTTTTTTATTTCTTTAATTTTATATTTTATATTTTTTTTCAAATAATTTTTCAATAAAAAAATTTTAATTGTCACATTAAACTTTAAACTATATGCCATACTTTATGACAAATAGATTAATCTTTCATCGTTATTTTCTTAAATGCCATGGTTAACTCATATTTTATGAGCATATGCTATTGATTTTAAATGCAACAATTGACTAAAGGAAATTGAGATAAAAAACAAATGAGCATGGTGTGAATAGAATAAAATGTTTTATATTAAAATAAGGATCTATAAATTACTGAAAAAAATGTATTATTGTATAAAAAAGATAAATATTTTTAATTATATTTATATGTATATTAAAAATTTATCATTAGTCTATTTTTAATTTGGTATATGAATTTTTAGGTTAATGGTTAAATTTGGGTATTAGGATAATGGCTAATTATTAGGTATAGATCTATGGGTAACGCATGGATATTGACCGTACCCATACCCATTACATTCTTTTTAATGGGTATGGGTAGGGCCTGGGTATAGAAAACTTTTTTTGGATTTGGGTAAGGTAAAACCCACCCATTGACAGGCCTAATTTGGTGCTTTATGTCGATGATATTTTACTTGCTAATAGTGATTTGGGTTTCCTCTATACACTACAAAAAAATTAAATTTAGCAGGGGTTTCCCAAACTCCCGCAATTATATATCCTATTAATTCCTAGCGAGGGTTTTGACCGACCACCATTACAACCCCCACTAATAATTAAGTAAATTTGCAGGGATTTATTTTTATTTAACGAGGGTTTAGAAATCCCTGTTGGTATTAAAATGTATTATTTCATATAATTTCAGCTGGTCGTATAGCTAGACCTAGGGCATGAAATGGAGACACTTGATGGGTCTCGCGGGCCTATGCAAGCTAGGCTTCAAGATGGACTCTGACCTTGGCGTGCTGGGCAATTGGCAAGTGGACCCAATCTTATCTGGGCCACTTCATCCATGGGCCATTCTTGCATCTAGGCTGGAAGCTAGGCCAGAGATTGGACTTTGGTGGGCTGGGCTATAAGAGCATAAACTGGATGGGCCACAGCATTTTGGGCTTCAACACGTTAGACTGTTGATGGTTGGAGATAATTCCATAATTACATTTGGCGTGGGACTCAAACCCGCACCAACGCCTTCCTACAAGGAGCCACAAACCAACTTGGCTACAACAAATATAAGTTAGAATAAATAGGTGCATATATACTTATACTCTCTGCTACAAAACTTAATAAAACGATAGTAACAATATTTAAGTTATAATCATGATGTGAAAAAAGTTAAAAAAAAATCAATTAAGTAATATTATAAATCATATCTAATTAAATTAATATATTACTATTTTCATTAAAAAAACTAATACAAAATTAAAAGACACTTTAAAATAACTTAAAAATTAAAATAAAAAATAAATTAATTAAATCTATATTAACTAATTTTAGCACTAAAATTTGGGGATGTTAGTTTTATGAAATATTTTTGAGCTTTTAAAGTTGATGAAAACTAAAATATTAAATTGATGCTTAATTCATGTCTAAGTGGTATAATTAGGAATGGATCTTTAGTAGAGATTGTTAATCTAAATACTAAAAGCCCTTATCATTTATTATTAATTAGTGGGGGCTGTTAAAAACCCATAGTTAAAGTCCCACTAAATACCAAAATCCCTAATCTTTATTATGAATTAAGGGGGTTTAATAACCCCCACTAAATAAGATGATTAGTGGGGATTCATAATAACCCCCACAAATATATTTATTTTTTGTAGGAATGAGACTAAGCAAATGTTATGTCATAATTTTGATATGAAGGATCTTGATGAAGCATCTTTTGTTTTTGGAATTGAGATCCATCGTGATAGAACTCAAAGCTTGTTAGGACTTTCTCAAGTGAGTTACACTGAACTTATTTTGGCTACATTTAACATGCAGAACTATAAACCTAGTGATGTACCTATTGTGAAAGGTGATAAACTTAGCATTACACAGTGCCCTAAAAATGAAGTTGAGCAAGAGTCCATGAAAAACATTCCTTACTCTAGTGTTGTTGGTAGATTGATGTATGCACAAGTTTACACTAGGCCTAATAGAGCTTTCATTGTTGGTGTTCTTGGCCGCTATCTCTCTAATCCAGGATAAGAACATTGGGTGGCTATTAAGAAAATCTTGAGATATTTGAGAAAAACTAAAGACTTCATGCTCAAATTTAGAAAAGTCAACTATCTTGAGGTTGTTGAATACTCAAATTCGAAATTTGCTGGTTGTCCCGATGATTTGAGATCTACTTCGGGTTATATTTTTACAATGGCAAATGTAGCTATCTCATAGAAGAGTGTTAAGCAAATGCTTACCACTTCATCAACCATGTAGGCAGAGTTTGTTGCTTGTTATGGAGCAGCCATGCATGCTATATGACTAAAGAACTTCATTTCATGGCTTTTGGTTGTTGGTTCAATTTCTAGGCCACTAAGAATTTATTGTGATAATGCTGCTATAGTGTTCTTTTCAAAGAATAATAAGTCCTCCAGTGCATCTAAACATGTAGAGTTTAACTATCTCGTTGTGAGAAATTTGGTTAAAAATAGCACCATCATAATAGAGTATGTCGATACCAACTCTATGCTAGCAGATCCTTTGACCAAGGGACTGAGGCCTATTATTATCAAAAGTCATGTAGAACACATGGATATGATTGAATCTTTTGATGTATTAGGTTAAGTGAGACATTTTTCTTTATAGAATTTGTTACAATAGTGAAGCCTTTTGTTTTATTGGCCTTTATTAATGGGAGTTTTTTTTTTTAACTGTTGATATATTTGTTATAATTGTGTGCACATTTTGTGGTTACATCTCGTTTAATATGTATCTTAAGATTAGGTGTTGATCTTGAGAGTTGTGTATGTCTAATAAATGACACCATGTTGTATTTAGTATTGAATAAGGCATACATGATTTATTTTGAAGTTGAATTTTCTTGGAATTTCATATTGTTTCTAGAAACAAGAAAATCATGGATTTTCTTAGGATTTTCTATTGCTCAAGAGGCCCATATCTTATAAAAAAAAATGAAATTTTCTTGGGATTTCATATAATTCTAGAAATTCATGTCTTACAAGAAAATTGGAGGACCAATAATGAAATAGCATACATATTTAGGTCATATTTCAATTGCTATTTCTTGCTACACCATCATGTCTAAATCCATGTCGGTAGAATTGCTGGTATATGTGACCATGGAAGGTTTTGTGTTAATGAAAGATGCAATCACCGCCATAATCCAATATTAGTAATTTTTACTAGACTGGATTGTGTTGATAATCCTGTCTCATTGCTATATTTCTTTTCTTTAAATGGTACTAGACTGGATTGTGTTGATAGTCTTGTCTTATTGCCGTATTTCTTCTCTTTAAATTGCGGCCACTATCAAAATCTTTTTGTGATTTAGCCAAAGAGTTGTTTTCTCAAATTTTACCTTTTATTTTGTTTTAAAGTTACAATTAATATTTGTCCAAGTGGGAGAATGTTGAAGTTTTATTCCACTATGCGGACTTTTATTAATTGAATTTTTTTTAATTAAATAAAAACAGGCTAAATTATTACGGTTAATCAGATAGACTCATAAGGCGTAATATTTTGATCCAATGTTGTTAAGGTTCTTTTTCTAAACAGACTTGACATGACAGTTGGTGTAGGCCTAATCTTAGAGGCCCATGATGGGAGGGTTTTCTAAGCTTTTATCTTATATATATATATATATATATATATAATGGCTAAGTTCCCTCTTTACTCCGCGTTTTGATATTGTTATCTCATTAAAATTATCAAGTGGTTTGTGTAAGAATGAGAGAAAGACTTAACAATCGATCGTAAAATCACAGAAATAATTGATCATCAATTTTATGACTCAAATAGTTATCAAGAATTAATTAATTGTATAGTGTTTTGATTCCATAAATTTAAATAAATCTTGAATTTAAATATGTCTAACAATGTGAATGGTAAAATGCATGTTCTCTATATATTAATGTTTCTGCGGGTTGGCCTGAGCAATTTCGAAAGTTAAATTTTACGACCACATAGCCAGCTACCAGCTTTGCAGCGTTTTGGTTTAAATGATTTTTATGGGAAACGTATTATAAAATATATATTGTGTTGTTTTGATCAAATGAGGTTCCAAAGTCCAGGAGAACCAACTGTTTTCTGTGGTGTGGTGATTTTGATTTCTATTCTCCAATGTAATGCATACTTGCATTTTGTTGGCATTTACGTTCCGAATTTAAAGGTCACAAGATTGTAAAAGGCTGTGTGCATCCATGATTTTGATATGTTTTTCATCTCTTGGAATGATAAGGCTGCTGTCAGCTGTGCGCACTCTTTTTGTTCAATCGATCATTTTCACAAAATCCTTCTTCAATTAACAATTTTCACAAAAAGTAGATACATGACAATAAACTAAAATTATAAATACAGGATCCTAAAAAGGCCGGTGAAGATCCCGCACTATTACAAAAAGTTGTGCAAATAGAACAAATAAAAGCTTAGCTTGGTTTGATTAGACCATGCCTCGACCTCAGGGAGCAACATGTTAATTGTTAAAAGAAAATATACGTATATTTTTTATTATAACTAAACATATTAAAAATTAAAATTTTGATTGTAATTATATTTTTTTTGTAAGAATACAAATATAGATATAGATATAGATATCATGAAAAAATTAAATTAGACATTTATTATTTGTGTTTTGTTGAAAGAAGAAAAATCCGAAATAAGAAGAATCAAACAAAAATGTTGTAAAAATATTGTTTGTGTTTTGTGCAAAAAGCTAGAACGAATCCATGATAAGAAATAATTAGTATCATGCATTCATGATTAGAATCCATGATGTGGATTAAATTGGTGTGTGTGTGTGTGTGTGTGTGTGTAGATTCATGTCCGGCCGCGGGTTGACGATCCAAAATTTATGTGAATCAAACTAAAGCTGACCAGACAAGGTGTATTTGATCTATTTTCATTTTTTAAGAATCAAAACAGCAATACTCTACGACTTCATGTTTTCTAAATTTTCACCAGCTGTCAATTGTGGCTGAGCTCATTTCATCGATTATGGCTTGATTATTGAGCAAATGCAGTCTCTCCATCGAAACTAGTTATTGAAGTGGGAGAATAATTAAGCCAAGTCTTCGTATAAATCCAACATTACCATATATATACATACAAGATACTAATGATTTTAAATTTTCTATTTCATTTCATGAAGATATAATATATTTATAAAATATTTATAAAAATAATTGATTGATAATCAAATACACTTGACATAAATACAATCAATTAAAAATATAAAAAATAAAAAAGAGAATTCAAAATGGAACACCGTTGTGTCCCTCTCATATAAATAAAAAATCAATGTGGTGTTTATCTTGTGCAACCTTCCGCTGCTCCTACCCAAAAAGGGGGATGGTGGATGTGGGGCAAAATGCAATTTTAGTTCATCAACTATTGGGAGATTTTTTTTACTCCATTTTGATTTGGAGTTATCACATTTAATCCATTATTCCTTAATTTCTTACCCACTAAATTCAAATTTTTGCTATTTTAATTCATCAGGCTCAAAAATTTGCAATTAAGCCCGCAATTTACCCAATCAACTTCAATTGGACCAAGAAATTGGGGATTCGCCACCTAGGGCCAAGTCACCCTCCATGTGTAATGCCACATCATCCAAAATAAAAAACTAAAAAATGTGCTAAAATAAAAGGTAAAAAAATGCCATGAAACAAAAAACAAAATCAACAAAATTGAAAATAAAAAAAAATTCTAAAATGGAAAAAGTGTTGAAACACTAGTTTGTGAATTATTTATTTGATAATATGAATATTAAATATGTCTAAAGTAATTTATTCAAAGTTAACAAATTATCTATTAATTAATAAATAAATAAAATAATTAGATATAATAAAAATTTAAAATAATTTCACCTATTCAATGTATTAAATAATAAACATCTTCAAAATAATCTATTTAATAATATCAAATACTAAATTAATATATTTAAATAATTAATATTTAATAATATCAATACTAAATATTTATTAATTGGGCATATATTAAATAATTTTAAGTTAATAAATATATTTAAGATAATTTTATTTAATTAATTGAATTATTTATTAGTTAAAAATAAAATAAATAATTTAAAAATAAAAAAATGAAAATGTACATTCAATTACATGAAATAATAATATTACTTAAAATACTTTATTTGATTGCATTACGTATATAAATAATTTTTCAAACAATTAAGTTTGATAAGAATTCATAATCATCATTTTCCATTCTTCCTCATCTCCACCTTCCATTAAATAATTTTTATTTTTATCATTTTTCTTTCTAATTATTCATATATGTATATATATATATATATATAAATTCATCAATAAAATTTAAATTCATTTTATTTTTATCTATTTTTTCTATTTATTCATTATGAATTAAATATTATTTAAAATTTATAAAAATATATATGATATAATTTTTTATTTATACTTATATATACGTATAGTGTATATATATAAATTTCAATAAAATCTAGTCAGCCATTACTACTATAATTGGGAAAAAAAACAAACAAACATAAACTGATGGTGGCCCCACAATAGCCATGTGGCAAGATCTGGCCACTATGCATAGCTATCATGGCAGCCGTGGTCATGGTTGCCACGGCAACCCATTTTGTTTGGGGAGATGGGGTGCGTGAATAGGTGGTGGGGAGATGGAGTGGGTAAGAGTTTATATTTATATATATATATATATATTATTAAACAATTATATAAATATGTATATATATGACACTGCTACCCTAGCAGCCCGTTTTGTTTGGGTTGGAGAAGGTGGGCGTGGGTAAGTTGGTGGCGGGAGATGGGGTGGGCGACGGTGGGTAACGATTTATATTTATATATATTGTTAAATTATTATATATGTTATATATACTACATATATATATATATAAATATATATTTTAGATTTTTTTATTGATGGATTAAAGTGATATGGCATCACATGTTGCGAGTGAAGGTGACATGTCATTACACATGGTGGATGACATGATCTCTCATGACAAATGGGGCAAAATCTCCAATTTCTTGGCCCAATTGAAATTGACTAGACAAACTGCCGGCTCAATTGAAAATTTTTGAGCCCGATGAACTAAAATTGCAAAAAATTGAATTTAATGTGCAAAAAATTAAGGAATAATGGACTAAATATGATAATCTCAAATTAAAATGAAGTAAAAAAAAATCTCGCAATAGTTGATGAACTAAAATTATTTTTTCAGGGGATGTGCGATGGTTAACAATTAATTGGTACGTCCACTCACTAAGTAATAATAGTTGATATGAACAAGAATTTTTGGTTCAAAACAAATTGAAACTAATATCGAATTGAGTTCAGAAGTTAAACTGATAATTTGAAAAGTATTTCCGAGATCAATAGTGTCAAAAAGAAATAGATGATGAGACTTAATGCAAAGAATAGATGCGACTGACAACAAGATGCGATTGTTTGTATATATTGGTACTGCTAAGCTAACAAATATGTTGATTCAGTAAATTTTTTCAAGGAATATATATATATATATAGAGAGAGAGAGAGAGAGTCATAACTTTATCTTTTTTTTAATTTCGCCAATCATAACTTTTTCAATAGTTTTATTCTTTCAAACACATGTTTCAAATTAATGATTATATATAAATATATTTCTAAAGTGCATACATGATTAGAAATATATCCGTTATTCTTTTTAATATTGTTATATTTGTTATTTTTATTATTTCAAGTAAATTTAATATTTTTCCTAACCAATAAAGCTTGTATTTTGTCTTAAGTATTAGGGTTTTTTCATTGGAAAAAAATCCCCGTGCTTCCTATCGTGTCCTTTGCTATAGGATTTAGGTTAAATGAAACGTTTTGTGAAGATTTTATCAACACAAAAATATAGGTTTGCGTCATGGGATTAATTATTTGGGAAGGATGGTCATGTATGTCTCTTCCTTGCCTTTCAACTAGAGATACTGATGACAAATTTTATACCTTAAAAGGTTGATGATTTTGATACGATTTATAAATTGATTTTTCTATTCTAATATTTTAGATATTTTTCAAAAGAGAAAATAAACCATATCTATATATTTGGATGAAACGATGTCTTGAGATACTACAAGAAAAAAATAAATTAGTGACAATATAAAAGTTGTAACTAATTATATATATTAAGTGATAAAAGATTTAGTCTCGTTACTTTAATAATTCCTACAAATTAAATAATTAATGACACACTTATAGTGATAATGAAAACCTTGTCACAAATTATAGTGATAATTTTTAATGTCAATAGGTTGTCACTATATGAGTTTCATTAATTGTTAATACTAACAACTTAAAACATCAATTTTTGTCACTATTAAGTCATATTGTGACAAGATAAAAATTATTGTCACTTAAAAATTATTATTAGTGACAAGATAAAAGCTATTGTTACTTAATACATGTTATTAGTAATAATTATAACTTTATTACCTATTATTTTGTTACTAATTTAATATTTTTTTTGTAGTGAGATAACTGTGCTTAGACATTTGATAAGTAATTTTAAATAATTTATAAGGTACCCCTAACTTTCGCTGTTCAACATTCGTTTTTATAACAAAATCTTCGTCAATACAAGCTGACTAACTAATATATTAACGCAATTGGTATTGCACACTTAATGAGAAATTTAGTTATCATCATTACTGAAGTCACGATTGAACCTCCTAATCGACTCAATAAGTAATGCACATATATATATATATATATATATATATATATTTATATTTATTTATTTATTTATTTATCTATTAATATAATATTGCTCTTAATGTTCCTATTCGAACTGGTATACACTCTTATTATAATATTGAATATCTTTGTTGGATATGATGTTGCGTATAATACTACCTACTTAATTACCAAATTAGGCACATAATAAATTGTAATTTGTTGTAATTGATGCAACAACTATATCCTCGGCTAGGCAATTAAATTTCCCAAAAATAAATAAATAGATAAATATAAAAAAAATGCAAGTACACGACACAATCATATGATGGCAACATGGATTTGACCTAATTGAACATGAGCATGGTTGGGACCTAAACCCTAACAGAGGCCCACAATATGTATATAGTGTTATAAGGAATTAAAGAATTAATGAAAAAATTACAAATTTGTATAAGAAGAAGAAGAGCGAAATTGGTACAGAAACTTAAATTGTTGAAACACAGAGTATGATGAATGGATGTGAAAACGAGGTATCAATTAAGAAAAAACAAAGGAATTGAAGCTACTCGTGTGCACCATCAATCACATACATATATATCATATATCATGTATATATGTTTATCATCCATCTGATGATCACATGTAACTCGCTAAAGCTGGCCCGACCCCCGGCCCCCTCCCCCCTCCTTTATCGGGATCTTCGTATTTTCTATCAAAAAACAGAACATATATACACACACATTTAACAGCAAATTAAACTAAAGCATATACATACGCCTAGTACTGCAAGAAAACCTTGAATTCGTCAAAAAATAATATTAATTATATATTTATATGATATATGCTACGTCTACATATATATAGGATCAATAATAAAGTTATTTATTCTACAAGACAACGATGAAGATTTACATATAACCACAAAAGATGACTGAATTGAATAGAATAGAATAGAATAGCCGCATGTGCCTTTAGCGTTAGTCACGGACATGCAATAGCTGTAGCATTCTCACACTGGAAAGTTCCTCAAATCTTATTGTCAGCTAAACACAAGCAAACTGCAAACGCTTCAATATTCGTACACAATATTATATATAAGTTATAGACATTCGGGTTGATTAATGATCATTGCTGACAGTTAGAGTTGTTCCACTCCCAAGTACGTACATTGATTAATCAATGTATTATAGGCGCTTAACTTATGATGACAACTAAGTTGTCGACAGCTTTAAGTTTCTGACGAATATAATCACCTATTAAATTAAATCCTTGAATATTATGTCCAACATATCTAGAATAGGGGGATCCCTAAAATGCTCGAGAATATATATATATATATATATATATTGAGGCAAACACGACTTTGAAAGGACTTAAAACGCGTAATTAATTAAAGAAATTCAACATCCATGAATATGATTAAATAATTAAATTAATCTCCGGCTCCTTTGCTTTCTCATTAGTTATTTCAGCTGATCGGTGGAGGTGATGAGTTTTTTTGTATGTAGATCGAATATTAATTTAAAGATATTCAAGAAATCAAAGTGTAATTAATTCTTTAATTTTAATTTTATGATTCAGAAATTGTGAAATTCAAAAATAAAGTATCACAGTTCTAGGATTATACATGCATTGGTTAAGGTATGCCACGCGTGTGTTGCCAAATTTAAGGATGCGGGCCTTAACCAAATCCGTAATTGCAACCATTAGCGAGGATTAGGAATGAAGCAACTCTAATTGCAAACCCAAATAATGATCATATCATATCAGAAAACATAATATATATATACGTATAAGAATAATAGAGTATAAATTAGTTGATGCAGCATATATATATATATATATATATACTTCCAAGAAACTACTAGCCATAGCTAGTGCCGGTTGTCAATTCAAGGTATCATTCTCTCTTATAGGTGGGCCCAAAATAGTTTAATAATTTTTTAGGTTTTCTTGTTTGATTTGCTCTTCATAAAGTGATTAATTGATTAATTGCAAATCAACCTCATGTGGGTCATCGTCACCTAAAAAGAAAGCTGCATATGGAGAAGATTCCCCATGCATGTTGTGGGTGAGGGGGAGCGTCTATTCCTGACTCTAGCCCTAATATATATTAATAAATTAATTAATATATACTTACTATAAATTTCTAAATCTTGAAGAATTGGCTAACAGGCCGTTTGGATTTGTTTGGCATTTTCATTTTTTGGTGAAAAAATAATAAATAATTAATTATAAAAGTATTTTAAAAATGAGATGTTATTTAAATATTTTGTTTAAAATATATTGATTATGCAGGGTTGAAAATGAGTTGTATTTAAAAAATCTAATGTTTTTGTATTAAAAATCGTATAAATATAAGTAGAAGAAAATAAAAATGGAGAAAGAGTGTAAACGTTTATTTGGAAGAATATTTTAAAAATAAAAATATCTATGAAAATGAGGGGAATTTGATGATTCTCTGTCTTCATTTTCAATAGAAAATGAAAATGAGTTCAAAAAAACAAAAACAAAGAAAGTCACATTCTTGAGTATAATTAATTTTGATTAATTTCTCTAAATGATGGACAGAAGAAGAAGCAACAGAAAAATTTAACTGGTTCAAAGATTTGATCATGATGTATTCATGTAGAATACTAAATCACATAATAATCAATATTTGACAATATTTTTTTATTTTATTTATATACACACAAATACTTAAACTCATTCAAATTTAAATCTCAAATCTCATACATATAAATGTAGTTAGGGTGATGTCAATCAATCATTTGACCAGTATCTTTGATTCCTAATAACTTTGATTCCTAATACAATACTTGAAGAATGAAAGGTCATTTCAAAAAAAGAAAAAAACAAAAAACAAAAACCACTTTGTTATTGAAGAATATACCTCTTTATTCCACGACATTATGTACCTATCAAAATAAGATCTAACTATTATATTTGATGATATTATGTATCTATCAAAATAGAAAATCGACATAAGATCATGTCCTAAAATATGATATGCTAAATAAATTATCTTTGTTCATAGCATCTCATTGTTTCAACGCCTACATAGTGTATGATATTATTTTTTTTTTAAAAAAAAATAGAAGTATAATATTATTTTTAAAAAGTAGAAGGAAATTATGGAGAAATTCCATTGCATTGACTTGAACCTTCAAATGACGAACCTTAAATCTGAAACCAATTGGCTCCATCAGCTCAGATTATTTGTGTCATTTAAAAATCAAATGAATTCTATTATTGCCATAATTAAAGAATGATTTATACGCATGTAAAAAATGCATAATCATTCCCTGAAAGTTAGAATCTTCCCATATGCACAATCTCTTTACGCATATGTTCGTACCTATGTTTTATTTTTTGGCCCCATAATATGGATATAAAATCGGACATATAGAAAAATCCCCATCATGTTCATACTAAATCATGCACAAAGAAATGATTTCTCCCCTTTCTCATAAATTTTGATGGATGCAACTAGAAGTAATATTTTTTGACCGTCCTATTATTTAGAATCATTAATTTTTTGTTTTTTTTTAATAGAAGCTATCAAATGCAATATTTTATTTCAATATTAATTAGCAGCAATATTTTTCCAAATTTTAAGGCCTCAACTATGTCGGTGAAGCAAATATTCTTGAAAGAACTAAAAGCAGCAGATAAAATTAAAAATAGATATGAATGTCGAGTTAGTGTCATTAAATTAGCAATATGTCTTTAACACAGATTTAGCTTCACGGTTATGGCCGCAAATCGCAACAAATGCAACCACCTCAATTTAATTGGTTGTCCTAATGATCATATTTTAGCCGTAATGTATACTTTTGTTCACCTAATCATGATAATAAATACTTCGGTGGTAGATGTGTGTGTATGAGATAAATGTCACAATATTGTTTTAGGTGGAAAAAATTATCAGAACCCTAACCTACGCAAGCTCCGTATCATAATTATGTGTTTATTTTGTTAAAATGAAACTGATTACGCAAGTTTTATATACGTTTAATTTGACTTTGGATAGTGATGACGCCATATATCCCTATAGAAAATTAGATAGATATATGTTGCTGAGGTATTTTCGGGTCCTTTTTCATTAATTAAATCTATCTATGTCTGGGCTAGGAATCGAATATTGAGCATATATATCTGATGGATCTACTATATATGGAAAATAATGCTATATAATTTATGATAATATTTGCGCTTTTACCTTCTTAAATGCATGAGATTAATTACCACAGTATCTCCTTCTTCTCGTTCGGGTGCCTTCATTATTGCATTTCCCCTATAGGAATTGGTCCTTCAGGAATACCATTTTAGATTTTCTATTCCATAATATATATACATAGAAAATTTAAAATTGGTTTTCATATCCATCATCAAAATTTCCTTTAGTTCTGCATAAAATCACGGCATTAATTAACTTCCCGGCTGCGGAATAAACTTTTGCTCCACTTGCTCAGACGAAATACATAGAATAGACTGAACGGTTTTTTGAATCTTTGCAATACGAATTTGACTAATTAAATTTATTCAAGTTAATTAATTTTCAAGAACCTTCTGGGAAACAATGATACATAAAAATCAGCAAATTGGAAAATTTCTAGAACAATTTTAATCAAGAAGACACACAAACGAACAGAAACAGTCAATACATCAGCCTTATCATACACTCCACAACCATCATATTATACGTAACAGCTACAAAAAATTAATTTAACCAAGAAACCGATTCAAAGAAGGGCAAATAAAGTAGTATTGCTGTAATAATTCAATTAAACGGGTAAAGATCACATTTATTTGCTACGATGCCATTAATATGGCTCCACTCCACCATCACCGCTCTCAATTCAAGCATATCCCCAAAATCCGTACAAGATATGGATACCCCAAATATTCGTCTCGAACAGATATTTTACGTGGCGAAACTACCCCAGCAGGGTCCCCTGAAATGACTAGTAGACCCCTCCACTCCTTGGGAATCCGAGGCTCCTACCCCCTATCAGCCTAGCCCCGACGACGACTACTTCGAAAGCCACAAAGCTCCACCAAAAAGCACGGAATTTGCTAAATGAAACTGAGCTGGGCGACTTTCTCTAGGAGTCAGGGTCAGCCTCCTTTAACCGGTCGTTCCGTTATTTTCCGTTTCTCCATGTACACTTACCGTCCGTCGGAGTACCATTTTTGTAAATCTAACCAACTTCCTTTCAAACATTAATTTATATATATACATATTTATATATAGATTTTTTTTTATAATAGATTTGTGGGTATTACACACTTAAAACATAAATAATTTAAAATGAAATATAAAAGATCTACGAATGTATTCAGCTCCGGTTTGATTTTTGGTGGGGAATTTATTTAATTGAGCTTTATTAATTTCAATTTTCTCATAGGAATTTGTTGCAAAGCGGAAGATTTCCGCAAAAGATTTGAAAATCTGAGAAAATTCAACGTAATGTATGTAATATACATGGAAGAAACATTAAATTAGAGTAAAAAATACAAGGAAATATTTTAATCTTTTTTTCCCTCTCATCACTTTCTACATCATCAGGCAAAAAAAAACCTTCATCAAAGACCTAATCTTTTTGCTTCTCCACTTTGTTCGCCCCAAAGTATTTACAACGGAGAAACCAAAAAGAAAAAGCATATATTTCTCAAAGGAAAAAAAAAAAGAAGATTTAAAAATTATACCATAGCTAACATCAGCTGCATCATCAGAATCGTTTTGTCGTCTATTATAATTAAGTTAACACGTCGTCGTTCCCCTAGTACAATTCATCGGAGAGAGCGTTGAGTAGCTCCTGTATGTCACGAGCTTCGCCGCCGATGCGCAGCGCCTCAAGCACGCGCTCGAAGAGGAACACGTGGCAGGGGATCCGTAGCACGCCTTTCTGCTCGTACCCGTACTCCTGTGCCGATTTATTGAGCAGCTTCACGAAGATCGGGTGATTCAACAACTCGGCGCTCACCACGAACCTCTCCATCTCCTCTCCAACGTACACCGGCAGGTGTCCCTCTGGCACGTCGCTGGACCTCTTCCGGAACGACTCGCCGCGGCGCGCCACCCGTGACTGTGACCTCAACAAGCAGTACTGCGAAGAATCAGCAACTTTGGATAATCTCCTCATCAGCTTCTTCATGTTGTGAGAATTGGAAATTGAAATTGAAATGAAATGAAGAGTTGTTTGGTCTTTAGTGAGAGAAAGTGAGGAGAGTTTAGGGAGGAGACGAGGAAAGAGAGGGGGTGGGGGTAAATGTAGGAGGGAAGGGGGGGTACACAGAAAGGTTATTGAGAGGTACAGATGGGCGTACTTGGCAGGTACAATTATTGTTTGGTGTTGGAGCACTGTATTAATTAATTTTTGTCTAATTAATTTAAAGTGGCCTCCTTAATATATAATACAGGAAAAAACAATTGTTCTTTGGAGCGCCGGCGGGGGCGGGGGGGGAGTGCAAAATTATGGAGTGGATTTTACGGGAATGACAAATCATGTGAATTTGCAACTTGCTGGACTGTGGACTCATACTTGTCAATCTCAACAATGCCTTTTGATGCGGCTCAGGATCTTGAGTCTCAAACTTAAATTGAGTTTTCAAAATTCATTATGTTCTTTAACTAGACCTCAATTTGGATCTGTAAAATTGTATTTGTATTTTTGAATTGATCATAAAAGTATTTGTTAATCTAATTAAAATTATTTTCAGTTAAGTTCCTCTGATGCCTAAGTTAGTGTATTGTTGAGGTAATCAAATGAACTGAAAGATAAAAATAAGAACTCAAATAAAAGTGAATAAAGATGACATGACGTGGTGCTATGTGATTTCTTTCTTTTATAGGTGATGAATTATTCTTGTCTATACAAATTGAGGTGGAGTGTCACTGTTCGTCAAATCCTTTATTGATCAATAGCTTGCAATCCAAGTCATAGTCCACAATGGGTCAAGTTCCACCAAATAATGATTTGACTTGAATAAAAAGACACGGATCCTATCCTGTTTGAGTATTTTAGCTAAAATCCAATATTATAACGGTCTTTTGATTCTATCCTCATTAATTGTTATCATCCCCTTCAAAAAGTTTTTTTGGAAATTCTTGGGGAATAACACTATATAGGTAATGACTAATTTAACTTGTAATTATATGAGAAAAATATAAATATTGTAATTTTTTATATTATTTTATAAAAAAGTATTGACTAAGAGTTAATTATTTGTTATGTTTAATTAACATTTACTTTTTTGAAAATGTTTGGGGAAAAATGAATTTTTGCTTATGACATCCTAACAAAAATATTCATAGTAATAAGTTCGGGATAAAAAGGATAAACAATAAATGCTCATTCATATCTTCATAATTTTCCGTTTTGATTAACTGATAGCAAACAGAGAGTGGGTAACATTTTGTTCGGACAAGCACCATTGTTAATTTTGTAATCGTCGACTCGAAGTTAGAATTTCTCCCCCATTTCCTCCGACATTAGTTGTATCAGGCGTAGTCAATGGGCACCCTCTTTGAATGAGAGCTTATAAAATGAAAGCACCAAAAATGTAGTAATCATTTAAAAATAAAGAGCCCCAACCAAATTTGCTTATGTATAGCCAAGTATAGTTGTATAACCGATAGCATGATATTTACTTTTTCATTAATTATGAATAAGAATGTATCATAATTACTTGGTCTAATCAGACCCAACAAAATAAAATTGATATCTATATATATATATATATATCTTGTGTTGCCATTGTACCCAACCTTCATTCACATTTCTAGTTGCATTTTCTTTAATTACATCTGATTAGGAGTAAGACAATAGAGTCAAATCAGGGTGTGTGTATATTGGTATAAATAACCTAATGTCAACATAATATAAATTCTAGTATTAATATAACGTGATCCACATTGTTAAATTAATGCATGTATGTGTCTCTTTTTTTTAAAAAATCGAATGCATACGATATTTTTCATGATTTGATTTAATTGCTCGCAGATCACATTTTGATTAGAATTCTTGATTTGCAAGTTATTTGATTTTATTTCTTTCGGTATTGTACGATTAAAAATTCTAACTTTAAGAAGAGATATAATGAAGTAATTTATTTCTATAAATACAAATGTTGCATTGATTACTTTTTGATTAGTTAAAATATGCTCATGGGATATTTCTTTTGAGTTATGATGAATTGAAATTATGATAGTACTCTTTGGTAATCTGAAAATGATTATATTACAAATTTTGCTTTATTAAGTTAGAAGCTATTAAATATTAGCATATGTTGTACTCAAAAAAACTTTTAGTAGTAAAAGAAAGAAAATTGTCATAAATGAAATTGGATTTGTATGTATTTATTTTTTATATCAATATTATTTTTTTCATTTAGTATAGTTTATCGAATTTTGATGAATTAAAGTTCAAATTTTAATTGCTTCTTGTATCGTGCCCAAGGTTATCCACGTTGTAGATTAAGAAGAGTTCAGTGGATGAAGAATAAAAATCCGGTCGACACTCAAATCTAAATGCAGAAAAACTGGGTCAGCCATGGCAACATATTCACACAAGTAAACACATAAACTGAGATTTATGTTTTCGAAACGGGAAGAGTGGCTTCTCTGAAGACCTTATGGTCATCTGTCAGCATATCTTCAGTATTACAAATTCGGGCACTCTAATTCGGACAAAAAGAATATGCCAATGCTCTAGTGTGAGAGTGCCCATAGTCAATAGAAGAGTTGCTTGACCTGATAAAGAGATACATGACCCAGGAGAAGATAAACAAGCTGAAGGTCGGAAACCCTAAGGTTGAGAAAAAGAAGAATAAGGAGAAAGATAACTAGAAGTAGAGGGATTGTTGTCAATCTCCAATAAAATGCTTTCATGATTATACTCCACTTAACATCCCAAGGAGAGAGGTCTTATTTGCAATCCAACACGACAACCTCCTCAAGAAATTGAGGAAGCTGATAGGGAGTGAAGCAATGAAAAAATCAAAAATATTATCACTTTCACAAACAGAGAGGCCATGATACAGATGACTACTTCAATCTCCAAGATAAAATTGAAAGGCTCATCAGGTAGGGCCATCTCAAGAAATACATGGCCAATGATGCACAGACTAAAGGGGAAAAACCAATCAAACTCTCCATGGAAAAAGATTGGTTAGCCTGAGTAAGAAGATAAAGGAAAGAAACCTGCCCAGAATAACCACTCACCCATTCAAGAAATGATTAACATAATTGCGAAGGGTCCAACTAAAGGGGACTCAAAGTAGGCGAGGAGATAGATTTAGAGAAGGCTTGAGTCAACCAAAGCCTCCTCGATCAAAATAATATTCCATTTATCCATCAATGCAAACCCATCTCCTTCATTGACTATGACCTAGCCCACCTAGAAGGAAATAACATCAACTATAAAATTAATTATCCCATGATAGTCTCCGTTGAGATTGCCAACTTTGAAGTTAAAAAGGTTCTGGTCAATAATAGCATCTTAGCCAATATTATTTTTCGCTCAACACTAAAAAGGATAAACCTAGGCCAGCTAAAGTTTGAGCCCGTATGTACCCCTCTAGTTGGGTTCAGGGGGGGTCAAAAATCATTCCATAAAGTTCTATCAACCTCTCTACATCATTTAAGGAGGCGGCCTGCAAAAGGATAGACAAACCAGTTATTGAAGCAAGTACTCGCAAAGCCAGATAGGTTAACAAAATAGGCTATTGAGTTTGGAGAGTTTGAATGACCTTTCAACCCAGAACATCTATCAAAGCACAGGTCTTGGCCAACTTCATTGCTGAGTAGGTCAATCTCCCTGAAAAGAGCAATGAAAATTCTTTGGTTTGGACTTTACACATCGACAGATCATCGATCATGTTAGGAAGGAAAGCGATAATAGCTTTTCACTCCCTGTCAACAGAGAAGTATGATTTTGAGATCAAACTTGACTATGCATCACCAATAATGAGGCTGAGTATGAGGCCCTCCTCACTGGAATAAGGATGGCACTCGATCAAAGAGTCGCACACCTAGCCGCTATCACGGACTCCCAATTGGTGGTAGAACAGGTCAAAGGAAATTTTACGACCAAAGACTCGACAATGAGCCAGTACTTTGCAGAGATTAGAAAATTATAGCAGCTATTCAAAAAATTCACTCTCAATCAAGTACTTTGATCTAAGAATGAGTGTGCAGATGCCCTATCTAAATTTTCTAGCTCGACTAGAAGTATAAGAGATAGGACAATAACTTTTCTAGTCGCTGACAGACTATTAATAAGCACCCTCGAAGAGAATTTGGTAGGGAGCATCAAGGAGATAGTTCCCTCATGGCAAGATCCAAGAGGCTCTAATTGAGTTGTGGCATGGTCCCTAAAGACAAAAATAAGGCACGTTGCCTCCAAGGATAAGTCACCAAGTTTGCACTCAACAAGCATAGCCAACTATATAAGAGGTCGATCTCTAGACCACCTCTGAGGTACTTAGATCCCAACCAGGCTCATGTGGTCTTGCAGGATATCCATGCAGGCATGTGCGGGAACCATTCAGGGAGAAGATCCCTTGCTCATAAAATCATCAGGTATGGATATTTTTGGCCAACTCTACTGAAAGACGCTGTTGATTTTGCTTGAAAGTGTCCATCATGCCAAGTCCACTCGAACCTCCCACATCAACCCGCTGCGCCCATGGATAATGTTTAGGTCACTTGACCATTCGACCAGTAGGGGATCAACATTTTGAGTTCATTGCCAAAGATGATGGCTTAGTAAAAGTTCATAATTGTGTCAGTTGAGTATTTCACCAAATGGGTCACAATCGAAGCTATCCCAAAAATAACTAACGCAGCTATCAAAAGTTTTATTTGGAACAATATTATCTTCCATTTTAGTCTATCCAAGATCCTCATTTCAGACAATAGAACGTAGTTTCAAAGTAGAAATACCCAAAGTTGGTGCGAGGCCTTAGCAATCACCCAACATTTTACCTTAATGGGTAACCCTCAATCGAATGGCCAGATAGAGATAATGAACATAACAATCCTTGAGCAGGTGAAAACCATAATACAAGGGATAAAGTTGAGCTGGGCAGACGACCACCATGGGGTGTTATTGGCATACAGGACCACTCCTCGTACAGCTACGGGTCACAACCCCTACAGTCTGGTATACGATTCTAAACCAGTTATCCCTCTGAACTCATACAACACACAGCTCAAGTGATCAACTTCAATTCGATTAGAAATACCTCAGAAAGAAAACTCGACCTGAAAATAATTGATAAGTAGAGACAAGAAGCCTATAACATTATGCAGCATTTTAGATCAAAGATAACAAAAAATTATAATAAAGGAGTAAGGCCGCGCCATTTTAAGGTCAAAGACCTTGTCCTCAAAAAGGTGGAAATATTCAAGAATATTGGCAAACTTGATCCAAAATGGGAAGGACCCTATACTGTCGTGAAGGTATCAAAGCACAACGCCTATTAACTTGCCAACGTCAATGGGGACAAGCTCTCTCGCCTATGGAATGCTATCAACTTAAAGAAAATTTATATATAAGAGTGCATTGTAATCATCTTTGTATTCTATAATATAAATAAAGTTTTAGCAACACTACTATCATTCTTTTGTTCTGTTATAGCCATGAACACTCCTATCTGCCTTGTATAGCTCAAAGTTTGAAGTCAACCCCATAGTCGACTCAAGAAGCTATTTCAATATAAAGAACCAAGGCCTCTAAGCCGAAGTTTGAGGTTGACCCTGTAGTCGACCCAAAAGCAATTCCAAGCTGCCAAATCAAGGCCTCAAATTTGAAGTTCAAGTCAATCTCGTGTTAACCCAAAATCAACTTCAAGCTGCCAAACTAAAGCTTTTAAGCTAGCATTTCAAGTCGATCCTGTAGTTGACCCAAAGTGGCTTCACGTTACCAATTCAAGGCTTTTCAGCCCACACAATTTAGTCGACCCAACCAGCAGCTTCATGCTACCCAATTATGGCTTCTAGTCACTCGACCACAACTGTGTAGTCGATCAGCAAATTAACTCCCCATTACAAGATTAAGAAACCTCAGACTCAATTAGAGTAATGAAACTTGACTATAAAGTTGAAAAAATTTTAAAATAGAATGTCGAACGTATTTCTACAAGATAATGCATATCTCTGCAATAGTAACCTCGATCGATGATAAAGTTGTGGGTTTTTTTGTTAATTAACTTGGTTATCAACCTCACATTTATGATGAGATAATTGCATTCGATAAGTAAACTATAAAATTGATTGGATACACATTAAGAAAAATAATAATAGTATTTCATTAAACGAAATATTCATTACAATTGAAGGACAACCTTCATCAAAAAAAAAAAAAATGAAGACCATAATGTGCACCTACCCACATAGGGTGACCACAATCTTGGACAATAGGAGTTTCAACTTTAGCTCAACTTAGCCCTCTCCACTTGATCAGCCTGGGTACTTTCTTGAATGTCTTGGTCAAGGTCAAGCATCACTAATGTGAAAGAAAGAATTACTTGTGCTGGCTACGAAGGCCCCGCCACGTTACCCATAAAGTCAATAGAGCGCAACATGTACTGGGCTACATTGACCAATCCATCCTTGATTTGGAAGGTAAAGTCATAAATAAAGGCGAACTCCCTAGCCAGATTAGCCAACCTACTCTCAACCTCAACCTGCTTCTGCTATGCGGCTATCATAGGGATGATTAAAGCATTTATTACAGTGTCCCCTTTCACTCCTTCCTCAATCGTGTCTCCTCAAATTTAGGATAATGTTGCAACTTCTCATCCAAAAGTAGGCTTATTCTGTCTTTATCCTCAGCCCAAAAGGCATAGCCCAAGTGTTCAAGCTGCTTGACCATTTTCTCAAATATTGTGTGTGCACCATCAATTGAGAAAACCACACTTATATCTTGGAAAGTCGAGCTAAGCAAAACTGCTCTACTACTTCACTTTGCATTAAAAGGAGCTATCAAGAGAATGTTGCTCGGCCTTCTCGAGCACAGCAGTATGATTGACTAATCGACCAAAAGCATAGCTCACTTACAGGTCTAGCTGAGCCTTTTTCAGTACCGAATCCATTAGGCTCCTCTCTTTCATGGCTTCGACCAACTGTTGGTCTTTCATGTCAAGCTTTTCTTAGAGGTTGGCCATCTTCTTGGTCAGTTGGTCAACCTGAGTTTGGGACAATTTGAGCTGAACCTTGAGAGTCTCCAAATCTCCTCTCTCCCGTAGTTCTTCCCAATCAGCTAGAGCCAACTTCAACCTCTGATAAAAGTAATACTCGAGCTAGCTCACCTAAAATAGAGATTATCATTAAATAGTGTAATCAACTGAAGGTAGCATTTAATGAGAAAATAATCAACCTAACACTTACGTTGGTAGGAGGCAAAAAGCCTAGCCACCATGCATTTGAGTGCACCGGTACCCATCATCCCTGATGATATGATCGAGCTCAAGTTTTTCATCGCCATGGTTGAATCAATACCTAATTGAGACGATAGCAGCCTAGGTATTTGAAATAAGACCCTGTTGTTGCACCTGCCAAATAAGTCATAACCTGTTGGTGCCTTCTATTTGCCTTTGTTGACTATTGTCCTCTTGGGCATAGGCCTTCTCTACTCAGCTATCTGCCTCTTAACCCAACCCACGAGGCTATCGCAAACCTCCTCCACTGGTCAAGTGAGTTGTAGAGCCTATTTGATCTGTGGTAAAGCTGGGGCGGTTATTGAAGGTGTTGCTTCTACTGTAGAAGCTCTATCTCGTCGAGTAGCCACCTGATAGCGCTCATCGTTCCTTTAGGCCCTAGCTAACACTTCTTATCTATCATGAGCCATGATCTCTTCTCGATATGCCAATAATAAACAATCCAAAGAGCAATTAAAATCAAGTAGAAAGATGAGAAAATACATTATTATCATAATCTACAAACGTTTCTACCTAATTGGTCACTCGTGAGCAAGTTTAACTCCGCCAGCGATAAGCCAACCAACACCAAACATCTCTCTTTGGTCAAAATCGAGGCCTCAATCTGGCCAAACTCAACCAGATCCCAGTTAAACATCACTTGATAGGTCTGTATTTGAACATACACATGAATTGATCAATCTAGAGCATTCCCTAGCTAATGCTGAAATAAAACTCCTTAAGAAATTTATGGTGATGTTAATTGTTGATAAATTCCAAATTACAAAAAAGTTTTGGCATGACACTAAAACATCATAAGGGAAAATTAACATTAGATAATCTGATGATTGCCATAAGCATTGAAGAGGAACACCGAAATCAATCTCATAGTATTCTTGTTGAATATCATCCTGAGGTGAATGTAATAATAGGAAAGAAGAAAGTCAATATGAACTCAAACTCTAAAACCATCATTAAGGGAAAATCCAAATTGAATAAGTAATCAAAGGCAAACAGGCTTTGTTGGAATTGTGGACAAAAAGAGCATTAGGCTAAGTAGTACATCTCCAAGAAAACCAAGGGTAAAGCCCAATCTGCTAGACAAATGGTCAACATGGTTGTTGGAGACACCAGCGAAGCTAGAGTTCCAGATGCTTCCATTGATGAGTACGTTTCTTACAAACCAGAATTATTCTCTATTTATGAACCATATGATTGGCTGATAGACACTGGAGCTAATGTGCATGTTTGTGCTGATAAATCACTATTTGTGTTTTACCAGCTTGTTAGTGAAAGAATTGTGACGATGCGAAACTCAAGTGCAGCCAAAGTATTTGGGATAGGATGCATGGACCTGAAATTTCCTTCAAGGTGCATACTATCTCTACAAATAGTGCATCATATTCTAGCAGTTCGAAGAAATATCATTAGTAGTTCTGTAATAGTTAGGGAAGGCTATGAAATTTCCTTTAAGTCAAATAAAGTTGTAATTTTAAATTATGACACTTTCATTTGTAAAGGTTATCTTTCTAATGGTTTGTTCAAAATTCAAGTTGAAAACTTTATTAGTTCTAATAAAAGAGACTTTCCTGTTATTAATGTTAATGAGAATTCATCTGTTTAACATAATCGTTTAGGACACTTGAATTTTAGTTTTGTCAAATGAATGATGAACTTAAATTTAATTCCTAAACACAAAATTGAATTAGGTCATAAATGTCAAATCTGTGCTGAAGCTAAGCAAGTGAGAAATCCTTACCACTCGGTCGAATGGTAAAATGAAATTTTTGACTTAGTGCACACAGATAATTGTGAGTTCAATGGAGTCTTAACAAAAGACAATAAAAGGTATTTTATCACCTTTATAGATGATAGCAGTAGATATTGTTATGTTTATTTACTAAAACATAAACATGAAGCACTAGAGAAGTTCATTACTTTTAAAAATGATGACGAAACACAAACTAATAGAAAACTTAAACGATTAAGGTTAAACGAGGGTGAAGAATATAAGTCCAACCCATTTCATGAATATTGCCAAAATTTTGGCATAGTTCATGAAGAAACTGCCCCTTATTCTCCCACTTTGAATGGGATAGCTGCGTGAAAGAATAGAACATTTATAGACATAATTAATAGTTTGCTTTTGAATTCTTATTTTCCCAAGTATATATGGGGGGAAGCTTTGAATACGGCTTGCCATATTCTGAATAGAGTTTTTCTAAAACATAAAGAAAGCACTCCATTAGAATTTTGGAAAGGCAGGAAACCTAGTTTAAAGTACTTCCGAGTGTGGCGTTGTCTTGCAAAAGTATTAGTCCCTGAACACAAAAGGAAGAAGCTAGGTCCTAAGACTGTTGATACGGTCTTTTTAGGCTATGTGGAAACATCTTATGCTATGAGATATTTGGTTATTAAATCAGAGATTCCAAGTATAGATATGAACACTATAGTTGAATTTTACGATGCTACATTCTTTGAGAATGTGTTTCCCATGAAGACTAAGATACCTCCAAATGTTTCTTTAGGCTCAACCCTAAAGTCTGCATCGACTCTAGATCATGTGGAAAAGATGACAAATGTAGGGGACGGTTCTGATTCTAGTAGTAGCACAATTCTAGAAAAACTGGATGAACCTAGATGGAGTAAAAGGGCTAGAATCACTAAGAACTTTGGAAGTGACTTTGTTACTTACAATGTCAAAGGTGATCCTGTTAACTTCAAGGATGTTGTGGCTTTCCTTGAGGCTAAGCATTGGAAGAAAGCCATTAAGAATGAGATGGATTCTATTATCTCAAATGGAACATGGGAATTAGTCCATCTCCCTTCAAGGTGTACTACTATAGGAAGCAAGTGGATCTTCAAAAAGAATTAAAATCTGATGAAACTGTTGACAAGTTTAAAGCCAGGCTAGTTGCCAAAGGGTTTACGCAAAAAGAGGAAATAGATTACTTCGACACCTACTCCCCAGTAGCTCATTTGACTATAATCCAAGTATATGGTTATCCTATTCACCAGATGGATATGAAAACAGCCTTTCTGTATGGTGATCTTAAGGAAAAATCAGCCATAGGGATTTGTAGCTTCTGAAAATGAGCAGAAAGTTTGCAAGCTTGTTAAATTATTTTATGGTTTGAAACAAACATCTAAACAATTACATGAAAATTTTGACAAAACCATATTATCATTTGGCTTCACAGTTAACGATAGTGATAAGGGCATCTACTACAAAGTTGAAGGTAATAACTGTATTGTGTCATGCCTATATATAGATGACATTCTATTAATAGGCTCCAACACTTAGATTATTAATAAGACTAAGTGTTTCTTAAAGAAGAAGTTTGAAATGAAAGATATGGGTGTTGCAGATATAATTCTTGGACTTAAGCTGACTCACTCAACTGAGGGTATAGCAATTTCTCAATCTCACTATGTTAAAAAGATATTAAGAAATATGGCTATAAACAAAGTAGAATCGCTAAAACATCATATGATTCTTTAGTAGCTCTCTTTTAGAATGAAACTGGTACACTAGTGTCTTAATTGAGGTATTCTCAAATAATTGGTAGCTTACAACATCTTGTAAACGGGTCGAGACCAGATATCTCATTTGTGGTCTTTAAACTTGCTAGATATACAAGCTATTCCAATTAAACCCAGTGGGAGGCTTTGGATAGGGTACTTTAGTATCTAAAAGGCTCAGCTTCACTAGCCTTACACGACAAGAGATTATCTACAATGCTGGAAGGATATAGTGATGCTAGCTAGATAACTAAAAACTCTGAAAGTAATAGGTGTATGGGATATATATTTACCTTAGATAGGTGCGCTATCTCTTGAAAGTCTACCAAACAGACTTTGGCAACTCAGTCCACTTTCGAGGCTGAGTTGTGAGCTTTGGACACTATTGGGACAAAGGCAGAATGGCTGTATGGGCTAATGGTACAATTGCCCATTGTGACTAAACCTCTTTTGGGAATTGCTGTATATTATGATAACCAAACCACAATTGCAAAGATTAGAAGTTCAAAGTTCAATTAAAGACTAAAAGATATATCCAAGTTACACTGAAGTCTATAAAGAAGTTAGTGTCTGAAAGGGCTATATCAATTGATTTTGTAGGATTCAAAGATAATATTGCTGACCCTTTAACTAAAATACTTAATTTATCCTCGATTCATAAATTCAAGTTGGGGATATGACTGCAAACCCATCAATGAGATACCTGCAATGGCAACCCAACCTACCAAATGGTGATCCCACAAGATAGGTTCAATGTGATATAAATAAGCTATTAAGTATATCAAATTGCACCTAAAGCTAATTGATACTTTGTATCTGATGTCTCTTTCTTGAATGCCTAATAGATGTTGATTACTACTCATTTAGTAAGAGTTTATCTCTGAATGGGTCAAGTAATTTAGACAAGATGTTAGCAGTGCATCCTTGGAGACGCCCAACTAAATGAATGTAATCCTTTGGCCAAGGACTAAAGGAATTAGGTTATTCCTTGACAAACATTCATGACTCAAGATTGTCAACCCTAAAGATCAGTACGTAGCCTTTAGCTCGTTGTTACTAATGGATGCAATCACAATCACAATCATGGGAACAAATTCAAGGCTTAGATCCATTTATCCCAGTAGTGGCAGAAGTCGGATAACTTAGGGAGTGGTTCAAATCAAAAGGTGCCATTTCTGAAAGTGAGCTATGGTTGAATTAGATAGCCACTATCTATGAATTTGTGGGGGATTGTTGTAATTGGCACAATTGTACATAATTAATTATTTAATTAACTTTAGATGGATACCAATTATGATTGGAATCCAAAGATTAATTGCAGTGGTGCAATAGAGGAAAGAAATTGGTTAAGTGTTATATGTTGAGTTGTCCCACATGGAAAACTTAAGATAGTGGAGACTTGCTTGTATATTATAAAATCAAGTTGAGGAGTTTAAGGGTTATTCCAACTCTTCATTTGTCCCACATTGGTTTTATAATCTAGTATGAACTAGTTTATATTAAACTTAAGTAAGAATACTTGATAAAGTATTCTTTAAGGGGTTCATATAAGTGGACCACACATACGCCACCGCCATCCTACTCGACTCCGGGTTGTAGGTCATGGGCGCGGGCGTTAGGGTGAATGTCTCAATCCCAATCTTATCTTTTTGGAACCAATTCAATTAAAAGTTTTGAATTTTAAACTTAACTAGACGTTTTGAATAAAGGGATTGATCAAGTCATACCCGTTGGAGATATAGCCAGATACTAATGGATAATGTTGCTACGGATTGGGTTTTCCTTTTGGTCAAAACCCTAATCAACTTTTTCAATTGTCAAACCCTAGTTGATATTGGGCCTAGCCGTCGGCCCATCTCCCACAACCAACCCTAATCCTTCCCTATAAATAGACTGCCTTGGGCCGACTTGAACACACATCGAACGCCACAAAGGCAGTGCTTTTTCTGCCTTACATTTTCCTCCTCTCCTATTGATTATCCTGTTGCTCTGCAGCCTTCTCATATTTCCACCTTTCTGTATTCCTATATCTAGAATATACATATATCCATACACTAGTTTTTCCTATATTCTTGTGGTTTTGGCTCTATGATTCTGATTTTGGCAATTGAATACTGCTCAAGGTGAACGAGATGAAATACACATGATCATTCTGGGTCATCTCATCCTGGAAGGAGCTATGCTATACTTGTTGCACTAGTGAGTCGGGGCGCTTGTTTCTTCAAGACAAACAGAATTTCTTTATGATTTTGTTGTTCGATTAATTCTGTTACAACATAGAATCCTTAAGATAAGTTTACTTTAAAATTTGGTATTTATATTAGATAAAACTGACAGCATGCTTTATTGTTTTATTGTCTCGGTTGATATATGAATTTTGACTTTTTCAGGACTCGTATCTGGTTATTTATATGAAATTCTGATTTGTCTTGAAATTGACGTATATTTCTTATCACACATGTTGTATGTTTAATTCTAATAACGCATGTTATATGTTTAATTCTGACAACGCATGCTATATATATTAAATTTGATATCGCATGTTGTATTTGGATTTCATATTAATAAAATGCATGTATTGCCTCAATTGTGATTATCTATTTTAATTTCTAATAATTTGATTTGCAATATTTAATTATTATGTTGCATGTTTTTATATTATGCGAATCAACATACCTTTAGCCTTCACATCTTATTAATCTCTGTATATATATCCCAATTTTGTAATGATTTTTTTTTTTAATTTTTTCGAAAATTAAGAAAGATTAAGAAAATATAAAGGGTTAATCTAGCGGTAATGTATATTTACTATATAGTGGTCATGATATTTATCATTACTACTGAAACAATAATGTAATACAATTATATTAGCTTTTACAGAAATTTTTTTGTGCGTCACCATCTGCTGATCGAGGTTTAAGAACCCAATAAAAATCCAACAAGCATCCAGACAAACAATATGATTACCGAAATTTTTAGAAAATCTTTCTTGATATCTTACCTCAATTTCCTCAGAATGAAACATCCTTCTTGATCTAGTTAATTAAGTGTTGTTTCTTAACTGCAACTGGTATTTTATTCCAAGCCAGCAAAGGGCAAAAGGAAAATATCACAAGATATATACAATCAAGTAAACTTACTAAAGGGTGGCTGGTGACATTTCAACCAACCTAAAGCATCCCTACTTGACATATTGAAAATTCTGACTCCTACTATTAGAGTTATTTATGGTTACTTTTTTTTCTGAAATCTTAGTACACCAAAAAAAAGCTACTTTAATCGAATATAACTTTTGAGCTATAGCATTAACTTTATATCTATTTGGCTTGTGATTATTTTTGTTCTGAGCCGATAAGCTTGATCTGAATGAAAAATTGATTTAAAATGTGTTATGGGATTAATTTTTATAAAATTGATAAATTTATTTAAAAAAAGAATGAATGATAAGAGAAGTGGGGATAAAAGAAAGAGACAGACAGACGGACGGTGGTGGAAACGTTACTGGTTGCTAGATCGGACCGGTCACGTCTATTTAGTCTTTACCTTTTGCTTTATTTGTTGCTTTTGGTTACTTTCCGTAGTCCGTTTCAGTACAGTTTCCGTAGTCCCTACAACGCTTTAGCCTTCGCCGTACGCGTCACTTTCCACCTTTAGTTTTCCCTCAACCCTGTCAAATGTGAATATCTTTATTTCCATAACATAGCTCAAAATTTTGTGGTAGGCTATTAATCATTTTTGCCCGGATAATTGATTAAGGTTAACCCTGGTAGATTTCTAATTGAACAAAAATGCCCTTATTAATAATAGACCACAATCAGGAATATATTTTTATGTCATTCTGAGTGGATGTGATTGTATTTGAATTTTAATCCATTAATGGGCAACTAGATTTATAAAGATCTAATTGTCAAGTGATTTGTGATTCAATGACGACAGTCTTTTACATAATTTGAGAGGTAAAGGGTTCGAACCCTAATAGACTCCTAATGTACATGCATTTTAATTAAAAAAATATAGAGATAAAATACCACTCAATTATCGATAGGCATTCCAACATGTGTTATTCAACTAGTTATCCCGAAAAATGAATAAACCTCTCTTTCTTGTACTAGTAAATTCCTATTTTCAGTGAACTTTTCTGCTTCTTATCCCTGTCATAGAAGTGAGCTCTTTCCGTCCTCGCCACTCATAGTAATAGATTGGGCAACTTCTGCCCTTACAGGTGCAGTTTAGTCTATCTTTATTTGTTGAGTGTCCAACACTCAATTAATGCTGCTAGGTTCCTCCCACCAAATCGCTTTACTTTTGTGGATATTTCTGCTCGTACTTTTGAGATTTAAGGTTAGTACATATCTAATGTGTACCATTAGAATTGTAGTCCGCATAAAATCAATCTCTAATCCATTTTGATCCTAAATTAAATTCTGCTTCGATATTCAAATTTATAAAATGATAAATAAGCAGGAAAAAGTTTCACTTCACATTTGTGCTGAATGAGTCCCTACTCCCCAGTATTTCTACCACATGTGATCTAGTTCTATCGGTTTTTTTTCCCTCTCATCCATATTAATATAGAAGATTCAAATTATACCGAATACAGTAATGACTAGAGTTCGTGGACTAAAAGGCACATTACAGAGCAACCAAGCAATGGTGCGGTGCATGCAGACCAAACTATTGGCGGTGGACGACAAATAAAAACCCACTATTAAAAGAGATTCAACCACAATTCTCTGAAAATTCACCAATTTGATTGGTGGAAATCCATCTAGGATTATCCCAAATTCTATCCAATGTCACCCCTCCAATACATGAATGTTATGGGAAGATTATAATATATATATATATATATGTGTGTGTGTGTGTGTGTGTGTGTGTGTAAATTTTGTAGACCAACACTTTTTCCTTTTTGAGCAACGTGTACGTATATCTTATGGCTACCTCATTATATTGTCCACGTTTATGACAGCACTAATTGACAAGCTAATATATCCAACTGCAATTCTCTTAAGCCATAATCTAAAATTATCCAAAAAGAAAGATAATCACCCTATGAAAATAGGAAAAGACAGAGGTCGTGTCATTTATTTGGATAAATGTTTAAAACTTTAAACTATTAAAAAGAATTAATAATACAAAAATCGTATTAAGTAACAAAAAATTTTATTTATCAAAATTATAATTTTCATGTGCTCAACAGTGACAAATATTGTTCTTAAATTACCAAGATTGACAATAATTAGCGACAATATAGTGACAAAAAAAAATTATCATATAGCATAATAACATTTTTTGTTGGGTTTGTCAATGTACATATGTAAACAATTAGATAATTTAAAATACTGTTTTATTGCTGTTAAATTATATTGTAATAAAATAAAAATTATTATCATTAAAGATTATTGACAAGATGTTGTTGATAATTTTTATTATTAATGTTATTTTTTTATATTGAATTATCAAATAAAATATAGACATTATTATTTATAATTTAAAGAATTAAGTTATGCATGTATCTAAATAACTGATACGACAAAAATGTAGACACATATATATTTAAAATTGGCATTCTGAAATAAAGTGCAGCCAAAATTTAGGCTTTCCAAGGCATGAAAAGTTGACCTGTGACGAGAGACACTGTATGCTATTTTTAGGGGTAACAAAGTGACAGCAGGGAAAATGGAGTAGTTAGCACTTAGCAGCAATAAAACACAATAATATGGGGTGGCTGTAAATTCTTGATTCGTCATACTGAAATAATAATCAGTGCACATGTCTATTCATAAATGTGAGATCATCAGTAAACCAGATTCATGCACTGTTAATCTTATATATAGGTGTACAGCTGGATAAAGACAGCGTCGTGGAGCATAAAATATTGCTCTTCGCCACTCCATAGAAAGGTTTTTTATAACCCTAACCCTAACCCTAACCCACCCCATCCCCAACAATTATTGTGTAAAACAGATAGAAAAGGAGAGTTCTTTTTGGATTAAATTCATTTTATCTTTTTATATCATAGAGTAGGTGTCAAATATCGTCCTATACTATCAAAATTTTTAAATACTTTTTTTAAATTTTTTTACCATTAGAAAATTAACAATTGTTTACCATATATGCACAAAACTTATATTCTTTTATGCACATAACAGTTAAAAAATTTTATGTTCAAAATACCCTTATGAGTTATTATATAATGCTCAAGTTTCTTACTTTATTTTAAGACCTAAAGCATCATCTAACCCCTAATTTAATAAAAATATTAAATCATTTCATTTTTTTTAAAAGAGCATTAAACAACTCCATTCCAATGCAGAATATATGAGGCAAACAAAAAAGGGGCTGCTTGCATGGAAAAAACACATGGACCATTATATGTATTTTTGTTTCATAACTATTTGTCTAAAATTTTTCAAATCTGTATTCATTTTGGAATATAAAAAATCTATAATAATATGTAGGGTTTTACTATCTTTCATTTATAATTTATCATTACTTTGTAAAATTCTAATTGAATAAGCAAATTGAAAAATCTCAAAATTGTAGAGTTTTAAGGTTGAGATATACTAATTGATTAATTTCAAACAACTCATCAAAAATCAATTCACTCATTCTTCCATATATAGGGACTATATCTTTTAGTATTTGCCATCAAATTTATCTACTGGATCTTTTTAAAATTTTTGGGATGACTTTTTTGGATTTTTCTTTGTGAATGAGAAGAAAAGGAAGCTGAATATACTTGTTTCTTTCTAGTCATTTTTTTTCTTTTTTTTATGTCAAGAATATATTTGTCTACACTGGAAAAAAAAAAAACGCCACATGTCCCCAATTTTTATGTTACTTAGTTACTTTTTGAGGTTAAGAGGATGTTTGGCTAAATTTATTTTAAATATTTTATAAGCTCATATATCTTATAAGATGTTTTTGGAGCTTATAAGATGTTAAATCTTATTTTTAAAATAAGTTGTTAAAATATTTGGATAAAATAAGATTTCGAAACTTATATGATGTTAATAGTAGCAATTTTGTAATTAAAATGGTTAAAAATGAAAGAACTTGTTAAGATCTTTAAAATAAGCTATGATTTTCTTACTTTTTTTAAAAGAGCTTCTAAACTTCTAACATTTTATTTTAAGATCCTATAAGTTCATTTTTTTAAAAATTACCAAACACTTTTTATCAACTTATAAATTTTTAAACATTTTATAAGATATTTTGAGGAGCTTATAAGCTCACCCAAATACTGTCTAAATCAATAATTTATCGTAGAGTTTTAATACTGTCAACCATTTTACTAATGACTGGTGACTTTAAGGGAAGTATTTGAGGTTTTGGTAGTATAGGAGGGTATTTGACACCTATCACATAGTACAAGGGATAAAATGAATTTAACCCATTCTTTTTTTCTTTTTTATTTTGGGGGGATCGATGGGTTGGGCGGTACAGGAGAGGGTGAATGACTAGATATATATATATATATATATGTGTATATATATATATTTTGAATTATCAAATGAAAATTTCAATTTATGCAATCTTGACCTGGGCAAATTCAATAATTGGGTAATTAATTATTGAATTTTAAACCTAGAGAATATAAATAAGATATTATGAGATAAGAAAGTATAAATATTTGTAGTAAAATACTTATGTCTTGCAAATTTTTGACATATTTTATACCTGTAGAGAATGCAATACAACACTCTACTACCCTCCAAATAATCATTCAATTAAAAACACCCCTGTAGTAAGTCCAAACGCCGGTGAAAAGGTAAACTCTTATAATTTTTGATTGAAACATAAAGTTTAATGATTAGAATTTTTGTAGAGTGAATTTAATCGTTCAAAATATCGTAACATTTTTTTGTATTTCAGTTAGGCTCACTCATTCTATCATGACAATGCAACTTTAACGCTATGTTTGGACCTTAAATTAATAAGAAAAATATTAAAAACTTTTTTTTTTATGCTTCAAAGAATATAACTTCATGCTTTGATGTTTGTACATTTATATTTTTTTTTTCTTCCTCATTAATATAGATGATCCAAACTTCATAGAAGAGTTCACTCAATAAGTCATTGACTAAACATGCACAACTTGACACAAATTTCCACCACATACAAAACTAGACGACATTCTACAATTATCTGCTGTCATTTAAATAGTAATAATCATTAAGAGGATGTTTAAATTATTTTGGTAGTCGCCAAAATAATAAGAATTAAGATAATATTTAATCCAATTAATTGGGGATTGCTGAGCCATATTTAGCAAGAAATAAAGACGCACATTCTGATATGTATAGAACCAGACCCTAAATATTTGAGAATCATCCATAATACCTCTAATTTGAAATGAATGATTTAACTCATCCTAGGATTCCTTTACAGTTTTCCAGGAATAAAGAGACTATCCATGTTAATGCACATTATAACTTTCGATATCGTCACAAGAACAACAGCAGCACTCAACGAATTTTAGGCGCATTGATTGATTTCCCACGGAAACTTCCTTTCATAGTACAAACATTTAACTAACATACAAACCAACATGAAAACATCATACTACAAACTAAACAGCTACTTTTCAGCATCTGCTCAACTGAATTCGGGAAAGGCCAATGTACAAGTAATCAATCTAAGGAATATTGAATGACTAAGCAATGTTATTAGATGTAGTCCGGTTCAAAGCTTTATATACATATTGCAATATTCTTACATATATATTTCTTGATTATTATTTATCATTTTTTCTTGAATTAGGGTAAAATTTATAAAATTATGCTTTTTTTTTTAGCTCCTCTCTTTAATTATTCAATTTTTTATGTTGTTAAATATTAATGAACATAATAGAGGCTTATGAAAATTGCCAATCAGCCATCCTCTTGGAGGGTTGGCATGTTTTTGGAGGATATATGTGCCTTGAAATTGGAATTTCGAAAATATTTAGCGTGTTGTTTTTGCAAAATGAAAGAAATAGCATGAAAGCAAAAATATTTCAATGCAAACTATATAATATCAATGGCGCCAAAAAAAAAATTATATGTACAAATTATGAGATTTATTTTAAAAATGATACGAACATAATTTTTTTTTATTACATAACATATGCTCATGTGATTGATTTTTCAATAAAAATTATCTCATATTAAATTAAATAACTCAATTTTACGATGAAAATTAAAATAGTAGAAGACTATTATGTTAATTTAACAACGTACGAGCCAATTAAAACGGTATTTATTTTAAACCATAATCCTATATAGCCTTTCTCAATTATTGTCTACTTCCCTTTGTTGTTTTTTTTTATTTTTTAGAGAGAATCACTATTAAAAAATGCTGTTTTGCAACAGAAAAAATTCATTGCAAAATTCGTCTTAAAATGTATAAAAAATAAAAAAAATTGCAATGAAAAAATTCATTGCAAATGTTAATTTTTGCGACAGAATTGAATCCGTTGCAAAACTACAACATTTGTGATGGATTTTTCAATGCAAAACTGCAATTTTGTGATGGAGTTAAAATTCGTTGCAAAAGATACCTTTTGCGATGGAAAAATTTGTCGCAAATTTTTGAATTTTTTCAGAAGTTTGCGACAGATTTTTCCGTCTCAAATGTTGCAGTTTTCCGATGGATTTAAATCCATCACAAAACTAAAAAAATAAAAAATAATAAGAAATAATTTGCGAAAGAAAAGTCCGTCGCAAAAGTGAAAAAAATAAAAAAAATAAAAAATCATTTGCGACGGATTTAAATCCATTACAAATTATCGAATGGGAAAAATTAAAACCCTCATTTCTGATTTTCCCCACGCATTTTTTTCTTCCCCTTCCCCTTTCCCTTCTTCTTCTTTTCTTTTCTTTTCTCTTTTTAATGTTACACCAGCCGGCCGGCTAGTTGGCGCACACCAACCGCTGTTGGTGAATGCCAACAGCTGCTGCTGCACCAACAATGCTACTGGTGTGTTGCTAGCTGGTTATCTCCGCCAGTGGTCAGCCAAATTTTGCTCGAGGAATTTTTTTTTTTTGAAAAATTAGTTTTACTTTTTAAAAATGTAATGTTATTATTTGTTTAATATTTCAAATTTGGAGAATTCATATTTTGCTCTATCTCAATTAATTATTGTAATTCTCACAATTATATTAAAATTTGATTATGTTTTATTATGTTTTAGTTAAAATATTTGATTATGTTTTAGTTACCTCCATTATATTTTAGTTGATTATTCAAGTTAGTTACAATTTGATTTATGTGTTAGTTTAATTGATAAATATAGCATCCGATCAACAAAATAAAATATTTTTTAGTGTCAAACTAAATAATTAAAGGATAAACAGCCAACAAGGTACATCAAGCGTGCACAACGCAACTATTTAAGATTGAATACAAGATTTTTTACCGAATAAAGAGATATTGATATCACTTAAACTATAATTCACTAAGCTTTAATTACTTTTCTTTAATAAATATAACATATTAAAAAATAAATAAATAAATAAAGAGCACGTGCTCAATTGATATTTTCCTATGTACCTCCGTCATAACGACACATAATATGCCATACGGAATACGTAGTAGGAAAGTGAGACCCAGGTAGTTGACGATGATGTCTCCATAGAATTTAATAATCGTCAGTGCCATGGCACTTCCGCATGTACCGTGCGGTCATGTCGTACACGCTAACCACCGACCCTTCTTTATTTAAACATTAAATAGTATTTTCAAAATTTAAAAATTCAGACAAATTTTAAGAAAGGATGACCACTCTTGGTGCATAGTTTTATTAATGAATTGAATTTTAATTTTAATTTAATTTAAATTTTAAAATTTTTATTTAAATAAAATATTTAATGAATTAAATTTAATTATAAATATTCATAATGAAAAATAAGTAGATTGAATATAGAATTATACAATTAGATCTGATAAAAATTTGAATTCAAATTTTATTAAACATATTATTAAATTAATAATTATATAGTATAAATTATATTAATGAAGACTTTTGATTGGAATGCAATATATGTAATATTATTATTGATAATGATCTGATTTTTTTATTTCTTTAAAGCAATTAATTTAATAAAGTAATTATATATATACATATATTTCATATTATAGGCCAAATACACAATTTTAATCAATTAGAATCTAATGATGTTGAAACACAGTGGTAACTGATGTAGTCAAATGTCATACGCTTAACTCTTTAATGATCTTGAAACACAAATGTGATTAATGTAGTTGAATGCTTTTCGGCGTAATTACGTTAATATGATACATAAAATATAAAGTTAGAGGTTCAAAAATAATAGATTCTTGCTATATATGTGTAAAAATAAATTAAATAAATTATATTGATTAAAAGATAGGAGGTGGAGATGTTTGTAGAAAAATAAATGTCTTAGATATAATTACATATAAGTATATGTCATGATATGTAGTTTTTATACATTGCTACCTTTGACGTATAGTGATGGCTGAATTAAACTAATTTGATCTGTTTAAACCAAAGTATTTAATACTTTGGATGGTCAGGGTCAAATTGATCTGCCTAGACAATAGTTCCTATGGCATTATTTATTTGGGAAAATTATAACTCCAGTCTTAAAATATCCGGAATTTTCAATTATAATACCGATTTTTTTCACAATTGTCGATTTTGATCCTATATATCACGGGATCATTCTTTCGTTAGATATTGGACGGGAAGGCTGCATAGATGTGGCATGTAATCATTAACTTTTATTTGCTTGTTTCGCAAATTTAGGACCATAATTTTATAAATAGATAATTTTAATCCCATATATAACCATACTTTCGTAAATTTTAGTCACTCTATTTAAAAAATAAATAAATATATAAAAAAAGACATGTGTAAAGCAAGTAATTGCTATCGCTCGTTCAATTTAATTTATAATTTAAATATCAAGAACTTTTTGATAATTTTACTTTCATGTGCCAATTTTAATTACTAGTATAACTTTTTTTTTTTGTTTGAACACCTAAGAGTATATTAAATTTATTTCTATATATTAGTTTAGTATCATTATATCGAGATACATAAATCTTATGAATTTATGAAATTATTAATATTATTAAATATTGAGAGCTACATTATATCATATTGTAAATTAAATAATATTACTACAAGAAAATAGTCCTCCGCTAACAGAAAATTTATGACAAAGAGGCCTCCATCACTGTTTGAAAATAATTATGATGGATTTTTTATAAATTACTAACGAACTTAACAAAATGAGCAAAAATATATATTAGTCATGATACTTATGACGGATAAAAAAATTATATATTGATATGAGGATTCCATCATAAATTTTGTAATCTAAATATGATTTTTTGATTTGTGATAGTAATTCCATCACAAAATTAGTTTTGTGACGTACTTTATTATCATCACAAATTAATCAGTGACAAAGCATACAATAATAAATTTAGAAATAAGTCCATCATAGAATGATAGATCTTATTAAATTTATGATGGATTTATTTCACAAATTCGTTAGTATATACTTTGTCATTAATTAGTTGGTGGCGAAAATAAAAGTTTGTCACAAAATTAATTTTATTATGAAATTTTGTCATAAATTGAAAAATCATATTGAAGTTATAAAATTTTTGACGAAATCTATATATCAATATATATTCTTCATATTCATCACAAGCTTCATAATTGATATATATTTTTGCTCATTTTAGTAAATTCATTAGTAATTCATAAAAAATCTATCACAATTATCTTTGAACTGTGATAAAATCCTTGTCTTCACCAATTTTCCATCAGTGAAGGAATATTTTCTTATCGTGTATGAAGATATCTATGATATTATTTCTTGATACGTTTCATAAGATAATTTATTGATGATAAATAATTTATTTTTCAAATGAAATGTTCATTGTTCAAATATATTATTTTATTAAAGTACTACTAATTCGTAATTAATATTTAATAAGAATAAACGATTAAATTATTATAATAAGTAGGATATATATCTATACATTTTTTGAATTCAAACACAAAACCTTATAGTATCGGAACCTAAAATTTGCCTCAATCAGTTAAAAAAAATAATCACCCACCTTTTCATTACTCAATCAAACACAAAAATGAAAAGAAAAATAATACTTGATACATACAAGTACTTTATCAAAGTTTCCATAGGGGAAAAAAAAGTCTGAACATATGAAAATAGGTAAGATGCATTATTTATTTTAAATCGTGGCATGATGTAGATAAATTTTTTAAAATAATTAATATTTTTATAAATTGATAAAGTTTATATTTTTAATTCCATGATATTCAGTCACTAACAAAAAATTAAAAATATATTATGAAAAAATTGCTACAAAATTAATTTCGTAACTATAGCTACAAAATTTAACTCTAAATTTTCTTAGCAAAAATAATTTTTTTTAATTATAATCAATGAAAACTATTAATTATTAATATGCAGTATTATACTTTTGGAGCATAACAGATTAGGTATACATTATTTGTATAAAAATTAATATGTATGTATTGATCATTAGCTTCGAAATGGTTAATAGGAAAGCATAGGTATGAGAGCATCAATTTCGAATTTGGTTACAACAATTTCATAACTAAAATTATAATTTTTTAGCATCAACATGGATTGATCGTAGTTGATACTTTAATTTTTTGTAGTCAGTTAAAACTTATAAACAATTTTACTGTAATATTTAGATTTTCAATAAAGATATAAATTAATTCTCAAAAGCTAGAAATTTAGCAAGTGAAGTAAAATTATCAAAAATAATTACGATACGTATATGGGAATTGAGTTGTTTGAGAGTTAATAGTTACATATATGCTTTATTTGTGGTTTTTCCATTTACTATTTTGACGAAATGACCCAAAGTTGCACCTTTGTGATTATATATGGGACTAAAATTTGTTATTTTTGAAGTTATGGTACTAAATTTTAAAAACACCCAAATGAGGGTTAATAGCCATGTACCTCTCAGGTGACCTTTTTGTCCAATATTATAATTAAGTGATGCGGGATTAAATTGTAATTTTACCCATTTGTTTATATCACTATTTGAATGGCATTTTTAGTATTACCCATGTCATACACACACACACACACAGGCCACCTAATTTTGAGAGGGTCACACATAAAATAAAATAAAATAAAATAAAACCTTTATTAATCAAATAGACATTTATAATTGTGCTCTATAGAGATTATAAATCGTAAAATTTTTTCTCTAACATAACTTGCTTAACCTAATAGTTAACGTACCCGTTTGTTATAGTTATCACAAAATCATTTCGGAAGCCAAAGAGAAAAAAGCCAAAAACAAAAGTCAGAAAGAAAGAAAGAAAGAAAGAAGAAAAAGAAAACAGACAAAAAAGTTGTATATCAGCGGAGAAAACTAATTAAACAAAAAAGGAAACATTTTCTTTCAAAGATGTGAAAGTGACTGGGCACGTGAATTGAATTGGAAAGCAATCGATCATGTCATAAATTGTCGTAAAACGTATTGAACAGCATGGAGAAAAAGTACGTTAGCCCATCCGTACAATTGGGCCCCAAATAGGGTCCGGCTTTGATTTAGAGGTGTCTGAGATCCAGACCCAGCGATTAGCTACCCATAAATAATTCAACAACGGGTAACGACAGTGTGGACAAATTTATTTCTTTTTTATTAGGTATTAGGTATGAGCCGGTAGATTCATTATTCATAATAAAATTTTATTTTTTTAAATATTTAAATTTAAATTAATATCTACCTTATATTTTACATGATGTTATTAAAATATTAACTAAATAAGATTAAAGAGAAAAGACTACAAAGTTATTACATTTAAATAAATACTTAAAGCATATCAACGACGTTGTAGTTCAAAATTTACAACTTCAATATTCAAAATTCATCACATTTAAGGTACATTACATTTAAAAGTTCAAATTTAAATTTCATTAAATATCAAATATTTTTTGAATTAAAAATTTAAATATTATTTAAACATTGTTGTCTTTCTAAAAGAAGATGCTACATCTATGGGGATCTGCACAACAAATTATTCATCCCTTAATTACATAGGTGGTTGCTGTTTGAGAAGGATTTTTTGTTTTACACTATTTTGTATCTAGTGTATTGCTTCAGGGCATAAGTTAATTTAGTTTGTTGTAAAAATTCAAAAATTTAAACTTAAATTAAAATTTTTAAAAATATACATACGGGTATCCCATGGGTATCCACAGATTGGGCTAAAAAAATGATAGATAATTTAAGTATAAATAAAATTACTTATATTTTATTGAGTTGAAGATATAAAATCCATTATTCATATTTTTTTATATCCATATATACTTGTAGGTATGAGTAATATTTTGCTAGATCTACTAATATCTCAATTTTGCTGTCTCGGAAGTCTAGTCAAGCCCCAATGCCGATGCATCACCCATCACCCCCCCAATGCCGATGCGTCCTGCAATAGCTATGCCCATCACCATCCTTTTTGCCTGCTTGACTGGAAATTGGCCAACTGGGACTATTGTTAATTATCGTCATTGCCGTAGCATTTAACGTAAGTATATGTGCCAAAATCTCCGCTTGTTGCAGGTTCCATCATGAGTACCTGTTTTTTGATGTGGTATTACAAAATGCCACTTACCAATAAATAGTTAATTGTGATTAGGACATCTATGCTCTCTTTCTCGTAGTACTTGGGTTCAAATGAAACTCAATTATTGGCACTGTTAGATTCTAATAAATTTTGTGAACTTGGATATTGTTATACAAAAGATTTGTGTTACCGACTGTCACCACTTTAAATAATTAAACTCATATATTTGTTTTTCTACTTTTTTCTTTATTGATTTGAATATTGAATAGTTTATGTCAGAATCCTTTCAACAATCTTAGCATATTTTTGCTTTCAAATCTTGATTGAGCTTGCAGAATCAATTTAAAGAATCAATTTAAATTAGAAGAAAATCCCAAATACTTGAAATCATTATTTAATGTTAAGGTAAATTCAGCGAGCATTACATAATCTTATTAATTTTTTTGCTAGGGAGAATAAATCAGGTATTTGATGCGGATATTATGATGGAAATTAAGTGTTGATTAATCATGGACAAATCTTCCACGGCATTTAATTCATTACCAATGATATTTAAAATATTGTCTAGAATATTCGGTTTGAAATTTCCACATATGCAGACACTAGGAACAACGCAATTTTCTTCATGAGATGTATGGGATTAGGTTAGATAATGACTTGCCGATGTTCCATTAACAAGTGCTTAGTACGACTCCTTTCTATTCACTGGGCCCACAAATGTCTAATTAATCGCATGAAGGGAGCACGATGTTAGGCCAAATATTTGGAAGCTTGTAGAATACTTCTCATTATTAAATTCTATATAAATATATATAATATTTAGCATACATATAAATACAGCTGAGAAACTTAATACAAAATTGAAAAACTAAACAATTATAATTAGTAAAAAGAATATAGGAAACATATGTGCAGATTGGGTTCACAAGATTGGAGCGGTTACCAACCCGACAATGTAGGAGGTTGAAAATTTTGATGATCAGATGCCTGAAAATATAGCGTGTGTGCCCTGTCCTTTACGTTCACACATATAGGTCACGAGAGGCAGTCTTCCTGACGAGAGAAGAGGTGGCTGAAAAACAGAGTGGGGTTTGGCTCTGAAGATAGCTTCACAACGCCACGGGCCAAGTTGCTTATGTCGGGTCCCCTCTCCGCGGGGCAGGGTGGGGTTGTGATTTTGCAACATTGATTCTCTCGACTCGATCTTTCACAATTTCAACAAGAAAAGTTCCTCATATTGTACTAAGATTACATAATTCTTACCATCTAATCTAAAACATTCAATGTATTAAAGGCAGCTTTTGATTCCTATGATTACTCAACATTACATATCATAGTAGCACTTAATTTTATGTTTGGAGCTCGTTTGCTTGCTTTGTTATCACATGATAGATACATAAGTTGGAAATAAATTATAGTTTATCAAATGGGATAATCATGCGAAGCAAACAATCAAAGTTGGATATCAAGTTATTTAAAATATACAAACAAATATTATATATGATACATAATAACCTACTATTCATCCTAATCATACATATCATGTCTAATCCAAACATACCAAGAAAACAAGCCCTTGATGCAAAAGACTCAAGTGTCAAGTCGGTGAAAATTAATGATCAACCTAGAACTATTTATCAAATTAAGTATCATTCAAATTGGATGTCTGCATGTGTAGTTACAAATTTCACAACTAAGATTAGGTACAAAATTATTGGACTATCCTTTGCAGCTGTAATATTTACATATCTTGGGACGTATTTCTACCTAGGGCAATTACTTAATTTATGTCGTTTGCTTTTCTTATTAAACAAGAAATTAAAATTGATAGAGATTATAGTGCACATTAATATAGGATGTGATATTCACAATTAAACAAAAATACGAGATTCTTGATTTCAATCAAATATCTATTTTTTTACTGGCCACCACTAACTAAATTTTGATATCAAACGACACATGAGAATACTCCACTGATTAAGGTGTGCTAACTCTCTTTGGGGAGTCATGGGGTCTATAGAATCACACCTGAAACAATTTTGAAAATGAGTTATTGGTTGGTGAATGGAATAGGGCGTATGGCCGACACCATTGTAACCACGTCACCAAATCTTAAGGTGCAATGAATTGCACTTGTGAAAGAATTTGGAGGCCCTACGAGTATGTATATGCCCCTCACAGAACCATAGGAGGTATTTAAGTGTTTTAATTTCCCCCTCAAACAGGAGGGGTCGGAAAAGGGATTAAGAATGTTTTCGCGCAAGACTGGATAAGTAAGGTTGTTCTTACATGAGATTGGATAATGAAAATAAGTGCACTATCTTATTTGTTGGAGGTATTTGTAATAGGGGCGGCAGTAGTACTGAAGTGTATGCCACGTTACGTTTTTATATCAAGATCTTAGTGCCATCCTGACGGAATATTATTGATTCAGATCTTGACTCACACAAAAATTATTCTAATTCTTAAGTTTTGGGTGTAGTTTAGTCTTTTGAGCCCAAGTGAGGATGCAGAAAAATTCACTCAGCTGTATTATAAAAGCAAAATAAATCAAAAATAACAATGGCAATTTGAAAGAAGATAAAAAGTGAAAATTGTAGAAATTAAGTTCTACTTTCAGGGAGACCTTTCAATTTATTTGGTTGACTTTGGATAAGTAGTGTGAGAGAATGTATTTTGAAGAGTGATCATAGAATATGATATATGTTTAGTTTTGTTTTGGGGGTGGTTCGAGAATATTACGGGAGAAAATGGCATATTTGATTTTATTTTGATAGAAGAAAATGTCGAACCAATAAATTTGTTTGTTGGACAAATGGGGTGAGTATATATTTTTATATTTAAATAATATAGTTTTAATAAGTAATATATGTATATATATATATATATCTCAATATATGCATGCATGCAATGATTAATTTTTCAAAAATGGGAATAGAGTCGAGGGATTGTGGTTCTCTTTGGGGAGAGAAAAAAAAAATAGTGAGTTTCTATAATGATTTTGTTCTACAACTGGAAATATGTTGAGAAAGCAGAACCAAACAGAACATTTGTCTTTTGGGCCCTCAACGCCATGTGCTGAAAGATTCATTGGGCCCAGTACAGATGAGCAGGCCTTGTGAATAACACCATGAACAAAGATTGGATTCAGGCTTGTTCAATTTGTTGTCCCTGTGAGTTATAAAACTGGAGTTGTACGATAGGCCCAAGTGCCCAAAAACATTTATATGAAGAGTTGAAGAATATTCTTTGATACTTTTGAAATTATATCTCTGACGTTTTCGTCCTCAAAGTTTGAGCATATATAATAAATAAAATTTCTCCAAGAGTGAATAGTGAAAATATTCGCAGATGTGAGTAGATCTGCCAAATCATGTGCATTTTTATTTTGTTGGATATCATTATTTATTATCAATTTATCTATTCCTAATACATTAAATTTCAAATTACATTTGCCTACTTGTGCCCAACAACTTGAGTTATAAAATTCTCATAAAAAGGTGTTCGGGCAAGTTTTATAAGTTCTTTAAAATATTTTATGATATATTTGAAAGTTTATAAGATGTTATAAAGTATTTGATAAAATTTTTGAAGAAATACTTTTATTTAGCTCTTTTTTTTTTCTAAATTATTAATTTATTTTTTATTTTTATATATTTTTTTCAATTTTAATTAGATTAATTATAAAATTATTATTTCTAACCTCCTGTAAATTGCAATATTTTATTTTATTTAAACACTTTAAAAGTATATGTTTAAAATAAAATTTTAGCTTTTTATAGACTTCAAAAATATTTTATAGTAGAAACTTATAAATTCTTTTAAATAGGTTTGGCTAATACCCTCTTCAAAATCATAATGGTCAATTAATTCAATAGAATTGTCCTTATGATATTTGTATGTATAAGATTTGGAATTCAAACTTTAATAAATTTTTTTTATATGCGAGCATATACAAATTAAAAGAACAAAAAAGAAGAGAATAAAATCTACGCCGCGGTTAGGACTCGAGCACTTAAGATTGGATATGAAATTAGAACAATTGACTTGAGGTTTGGACTTAAAAGGAACGTAACAAGAAATCCTGGAGGCAACGGTCTTGGGCCTTAATATGTATCAGATTTCATTGGGTTCGCCAAGTCTGATCAGCATTCAACCTGGTCAAGTTGTGTTTCTGATAGGAAGGGTATCTGTTGCATTGTGTTTCTGTTCTTGTTTTGGCAACTCACGAGTACTTGGAAGGTTACGAGAGCCATCTCATAATTTTACTGTGGAAAATTGAAAGTGAGTTCAATTTTAAAACGCGATTGATTGCCAAAATTCCTTTGCATGAAGTAGATAAAATTTCATATTCAATCCATACGATACTTATTTTATAGTAGAGAGGTTCTTAGCCTGTCGAGGCGGCAAACCCATTAGGGTTAATTCAGTATATGAAGGTATATGGTACTAGAGTGTGCGCACCCATATTTTTAACATATTAATTTGCTCTTAAAATATTATTTGCTGCATCAATAATTTGAAGTAATAAAATTCGTTCTTTTCTCTTCATTAAAATTAAAGTTTCAAGAATAGCACGATTGTCATCTTTCATGCGAATCTGGGCTGCAGTGAGCGTTATTTGTGCGAAACTGCCAAATATATGACCTGGGCCTAAGAAAAAACAAAGAGAGGAGGAATTCAACAACAATAAGTCCGTCAAAAAAACCTAAAAACCTGTTGGACTGTCCAAACATTATTATCAAGCTTTCCTAGAGTTCTTAATTGGTTAAAAGTCTAATAGCTTTGCGATGTAATATGAGCTCCACTAGTTTTGTCATTCTTTTTACATTCATTGCCATATAATAATCTCTAGTTATAAATGGATATAATGTGTACATAATTCATGGGAATATCGTACGACCTCTTTTCTCTTTTGGTTTTTCCTTTTTCCCCCCTTTACCATATTGACGGTAGGAAAACATAAGACAATGACGAGTCTTCAACAAATATTAACAAATAGACAAAAAAACGATAACCACTCAAATTTGAGTCGGCCAACAGAAATTCATAATCATACTGTGGTTTCTGTAGAAAATGCCCCCGAAGGTCTACTTATTTGGCAGCGGCCGACAATTTTGATTAATTCATTGAAGCTTTAGCTGATGGTCACGTTCCACCTTCTACCTAATAACCACAACCTTAGATTTTTTCCTTTTTCCTTGTTCAGACTCTCTTTATCTGAAATCCATCATTTTCATGTCCTCTTTAAAAATGTTGCAATACAAATTATGTTTTCTAATTTTTTTTCCCCAAAAATATTCTCGCCTAAACAATGATTTAATACAACTAACTTTCAATTATTATTTTTGAGGAAGGATAGACGTATGCAGAATTTTCACTTTTTTAATTTATATTTTCTGATGAAGAACCAATTCTCTTCTATACTTTTGAGTGATCTTTCAAATATGAACTTATTATTATCCTTTAATTCTTATAATCTCACATTATCGTTCTCCTACTATGTACTACTTTATCATATTTATTTAAATTAAATAAATACGTCGTCAATGAAAATTTTAAATGTCTATTCCCGAGATTCAGGCACAAGAGCAATAAACTAATTTGCTATGTTTCAGTTTGGAATAGGGGAAAAGAAAATTCAAGGCAAATAATGAATGCGCAGGGACTCAAATATATATGGTACCCAAAGGACAAAAAACAATAAATTAATCAAGTTAAAAGAGTACTCCGGAAATTAGGAACGACTTTCTTGACATGATAATCCGATATATATGCAGGCGCAAATTAATTAGGTGGGTAGGTGGGCCTTGTGATGTCTGTGAATGATTCAGTGATGATAAGAGAAGCATTAACAACAGAAAGTGAAGGACTACATGAATGAAAAATTTATTAAAAATTAAATAAAAAGTGCGTTTGATTTTATTTTTAAAATAAATGAATATTTCTTTTTTACGCTATGCATATTTACAGATAAAATTTTATTTGATTAATAATATTATCTTAAAATTTTAAATTATTACGAAATCTGTGAGAGCTCTTTTTTTTTAAGAATACATAGCTTATAGATTTCTAAAATAAATTTTTAAAATTTTATAATTTTTTTTAAAAAGTAAAGATCTTCCACTTTTTTTTTAAAATCTTAAAATAATTATTAATTTTAATTTTAAAAATATTATTTTATTCAAATAATTTAAAAATTCACTATTGAAACATATCTAACATTTTATAAGTTTTAAAAATATTTTATAAAATTTATGAATTTATCAATTTTTTTAAAAAAAATAAGTTGAACCAGACAACCTCTTAATTTAATACTGAACATAATCTAAGGGCAAATGCTGTAATATGAAATTGTATTTTCAATTTTTTAAATATCCCCACATAAAATAATAACTTAATACAACTAATTTTTTTATATTATTCTTGACGGCAAATGTGCACAAATTTTTTTAACCTTTTTAATCTATAGTTTTTAATGAAGCATTAAGTGCGTTTTCGCACAAACTTTCTAACATTAATTTTTCATTACTCTTTTATTCTTATAATCTCACTCAATGTTTTCAAAATCGGATCGGATACTGAACCGGTAACATTACTGCTTACTGGTTCGACCGGTTCAACCGGTTCAACCAGTGGTCGAACCGGTATGACGC
>JACGDI010005621.1:66965-84524 GCA_014898725.1 Jacaranda copaia
GGTCCACTTTAGTTGACCAGAAAGTTGGTTGAAAATGAATGTGGTGATGAGAGCAGGTTGGGTCCTGCAACCAAGCAACATATGTGAGGCTAGCGAAGGAGGCCATCGGCTAAGGCACTCCGACGCTTAAGTTAGTATAATTGACTAGAATTTAGAACGGCGGAGTGAGGGCCAAAGGTATAGTAAATGTACCTTATAGCACAGTTGCAATAAGGTATTTATAGTCTCAAATGGGAGATTAAAATGTCCATAGTACCATTGCTCTTACAAGGAGGACCTTTGTCCTTACATGAGGGTTTTTAGGTTTTTTTCATATCTAGAACTCTCTTTATAGATAGCGCACCTCCTATCCTCCTGGAAAATAGTGAAGATTTCCGCATTTAATGTGAAGGTAAGCTGTCTATCAGAGTATTTAATGTGGCAGTGTGGTGGTTGAATGCATTTAATGCGGTAGCAACTGGTGGTAAGAGAAATTTTCCTGTCTCGTAGGTCGACCTATTCTGGTCGAGATGTCTCCCTGGCCATAAGTATCTCCACCCATTCTAGTTGAATGTATGACCTCTTGGGGTAGACCTATTCTGGTCGAGATGTCTTCCCGGGGTCGACCTCTTTTGGTTGATATGTCTCCCTAGTTGTGGGTCTCTTTGCTCACTTTGGTCAAATGCATGACCTCTTCTGGTTGATATGTCTCCTTGGCCGTAGGTCTCTTCGCCCACTCTGATCGAATCATGACTTCTTCTAGTTGAGATGTCTATCTGATAGTGGGCCTTTTGACCATAACTTGGTTGATTGAATAAATATCGATAGCTTTTATTAGTTGACTAGCTCAATGTATTCTTACGCCTGGGTTAGTTCTATTGGTCTGTTGGGCTCATTTTGCTTCCCCATATTTTTATCCAATCCAAAAAAAATGTATTAAGTTGCATCCCTTTTTATACATATTTTAACTTCATATAGGGTTAATGACTTATGAAGTATTTATATCAAAACAAACAAATAATAAATTATAAGTGATTATGTATTTAACAAGTATCTATCAAAAGCCTAGACCAATATTAAATGAAATTTGATATTTTCTTTTATTAATTTTTTTTACGGTAGTATATTTTTTTCCGGCAGCGAGGGCCATAAACGCGATTTTCTCGCGATGGCGGATTGCGGCGGGAAATGGATGGAACATTAGCGGTGAATTATGCAGCGGAACCGCGATCGATGACACCAACTTGAATTACAGTCCCGGCATCAAATGCGACTGCTCTTACAACAGTAACACTGTTTGCCACATTAATTCCTTGTACTTAACATAAAACCTTTCTTAGTTTCTTCCTCTCTCATTCTTTCATTTTGGCGAGAGATTCAATTGCATTCCTTCTAAATTTTATTCATACTAAATTTTTAATTGCAGGAGGGTATATTCCATGTCGGATTGGGATTCATCGTCGAATGTTGTTGGTCCACTCCCTGATGAGCTTTGGAGTTTGACCTATCTCACTGATTTGTATGATTTAAAATCCTGGCTGTGTTTTCCTTGCACCATTCTTCAAGTATATATATCCACTGGTTTTCTGGTTAAAGGGTCAGAAGAGCCTTTGTAAAAGGACAATCAAGAAAGCACAATTTGTATATTACGCACAAAAGTTTTGCACTTTTTTCAATTTAAGTTGGGTGTGACCTGCCTCCCACTGATTTTCCTAGTTCGAATTGTATTTGTATATGATGCTGATACTATCGTTTGTCCTCCAATTAATTGCAGAAATTTGGCCCAGAATTATTTGACAGGTCCCCTTTTTCCATCTGTTGGTAATCTCACTCGGATGCGGTATTTGTAAGTTAATCTTATTTGCCATCATTTTGGGTCCATTGTTGATGATTTAAATCGACATGCTAAAGATGTTTAAAATTTGAAAATGCAATGCCACCAGGAGCGTTTCGATCAATGCATTATCGGGGGAGCTGCCCAAGGAACTTGGCAAGCTGACTGATTTAAGATCACTGTAAGACATACAAAAATATCTTCTTTGTTCTCATCTTCATGCGACACATTTGGCTTCTTAGGGAATAATGAACGTGCTTGACAATTTCGTGCTCATTTGCAGGGCTGTTAGTACCAATAATTTCTCTGGTCCTTTACCATCTGACATTGGAAATTGCACAAGGCTAGAACAACTGTAAGTTCTGATGCTCTGAAAGTATTCTGTCTAGACAGTACGGTTGACAATGCTTCATCTCATGTTCGATCTGCTACCTGAGAAAAGTCAACAATATACTTGGAACATGGTCATGCAGGAAATAAGAGAATGATACTCCCCCTTTTCAGCATTATCTTAAAAGATTTTGCAATTATCTATATGCTATGCTCTGCAACACATCTTTAGACTTGTCAAGAACTTATTCTCATGTTTTTACTAATGATTTCCTGACTCGGGTTACTTTTCACTTATGGAATGCTTCATATTTCTGATAATTTTTGCTTGCCTTCGTCTTGAGGTTTCCAGGTTCTTCTTTAGCCTCTGATGAAAAATCATAGACTCATTATGGAAAAGATTTGAATCAATTTTTCACCATGCTGTGCGTTTTGACAGTTGGATTGACAGCTCTGGAGTTAGTGGTGCAATTCCCTTGACATTTGCTAACCTACAGAGCTTGCAGATTGTGTAAGAGCTCTAAGACAAGTTATCCTTCTCTATCATTTTTGATTTCTGACTGATTCATTTTCTCAACTGATTGTTTGAGATTAAGATGGATAACTAAAATTATGGGGATTTCAGGTTTGCTTCAGATAATGCACTCACAGGCCAGATACCTGACTTCATTGGCAGTTGGTCAAAGTTAAATAGCTTGTGAGACAACTGTCTAGTTGTCTTTCATTTGTGTCAAGATTTTGCTTATGAATTCAACTTTTCACATTTGGAGTCATTTATGCTAAAAAAATTTCAGTTCTGGTTCTCTCTTGCATTCTTTTGACAATCAATTTCATGTATATCTGCAGAAGGTTTGAAGGAAACTCATTACAGGGCCCTATACCTTCAGCCTTTTCCAATTTAACCTCTTTGACTGACTTGTAAGTGTTAACCATTTCTCTTTAATGTTTGAGAGCTCAACACTATTCTCTTCATACTCTGAATAGTTAATGTTCCTGATCAACTATGACTAGGAGAATATGTGATCTATCTAATGGGAGCTCTCCACTAGACTTTCTCACAGATATGAAGTCCCTGACCACATTGTAAGTAAATGAAACAAGGTCTTCAAATCTGCTTCCCTGAATAGATTTTATTTCTATTCTATTTTCTTCAATTCAACAATTTTGAACTCAGCTCTTTCATATTTTGCAGAGTTTTAAGGAATAACAACATTTCTGGTTCCATCCCTTCCAATTTCAACGAATACCAAAGTTTGTCCTTGCTGTAAGTTTCCATGATAAAGAATGATTTTCAAAATATGTTGATACTCCATCATGCCTCCAATATGCTAATATATGACCCTCAAATGCAAATATAATCCATATAATGAAGGTTTCCTCTGTAAAACCTTCTCTCTCAAAGTCATTTTTAAAGGTCTGGTGACAGTTGAAAAGTAAAATGCTACTTATCCTACTAATTGTCATTTTTAATTGTCCTTGAAAAGTGCTGCTTTATTATGCTACTTATCATACTTCTCCTGCGAATTGTTATTTTCAGGGATTTGAGCTTCAACAAATTCACTGGACAGATTCCAGATTCCCTTTTCAATATGAGTTCCCTCGTTCACTTGTAACAGTTTATGCTTTACTATGGTTGAAACTGCATAATCCCATCTCCCCACTCTCCAACAAAAACAATGGTGCTTATCACCATGACTGCCTTCTGCATCTTTAGGTTTCTTGGCAACAACAGGTTGACTGGTTCTCTGCGAGCTCAGAAGACTTCACTCCTCCTGTTTATGTGAGTGATGCATCTTTAATGATTTCTATTCAGATTTTCAAGTCATATTTTGTCTAACAAAATTTTCCCAAAGTTGTGGAGCTCTTGTTTCACATCATCAGATGCATGGTCATATTACTTATGATGAATGATGCATGATCTTACTAATATTAAATTCTGTGAATCCATAATTCCGCGACATATTAGTTGTCTTAATGATAGAAAAAAAAGGTTTCTTTAGGAATACAAATGATTGTTGGAAAAAAGGTGTGAGAAAACAAAAAAAATTCTTTTGTAAATATTGACTTTATGCAAATAAACATCAATGTAGCTATATATCACAAGGCAATTATGCATGTGAATGATATAAAAAGGAAGGTGTAAAATGTGACAGTTTACTGGAATTTAAGAGAAATGCATTTTGGAGAAAAAAAATGAAGGATTTAAATAACAAAATTGACATCTCTATTCTATTTGCTTGCAGAGATTTGTCATACAATGAGTTATCTGGGAGCTTTCCTCTTTGGGTTGACCAGCAAAATCTTCAACTGTATGAATACTTAATGTTTGGTGGTTACAATACCATAAGTTTTATGGTTGCTACATATATTTGAAGAGATATGTTGATCTAAGTTGTTCTGTACCAAACTAACACAAAATTTTTACAGGAATTTGGTTGCCAACAATTTCACAATAGAAGGTTCTAATAGCAGGTGAACGCCTCACTCCTCAGTCCTTATGCAGTTGAATGATACACCGATAGATTTACTTTATATGCTTCATCGTTCTTGCTTGTTTTTCTCATGTTTTATTTTTGAAATATACAAGGTACTTCTAGAAATTTCGAGCTTTTTGATATAACTGTCACTTGTTGTTAAGTGTTATGGTAGCAAGTCTAATCATCATAACTATGGCAAAATCAACCACATCTTTCAATTATATCATGATATTAATTTTTGAAAATGCCAATAAAAATTTCCAAGATAATAGCACCAATCATTAAGTATGTCCAATCTCTTATGAGTTTCACAATATCATATATCAACACAATTAGTAGCAATTAACAACATGAAGCAAAATTTTTCATAATTGAGTTCATTAGGTGGATCTTTTATAAAAAATTAGGAAATAACTAATTACTTCTATATACATATAGTTCTCAAAATATACGCTTATTCATAATCCATAGGAACGATAGTCTTGATGCAATTTAAATGTAATTAAGCAATAAGTGATATAGAATGGGCGATTTCTGTGATAAAACAGAGATTAAAAGAAGATAATGGACAGATTTATTACCATTTTCTTGATATTCTATTATGAGGTTTGGCATATTAAAATATGACATTAAATTTTTTCTTAATCATTTAGAAATGAAAATACTTTTCATTAGTAATTCTCAATATGTATAAGATAATGTCAACCCACATAAATTGTAAATGCATTTCTCTAGTGCTTTGAAAAAATGGTGCTTGTCTCTTTATAGTGATATGAAACATTCTTGAAAGTGATGGATGTATCTTTTTAATGATATGAAGAATTGATATTCACAAAGTAATAATTGATTTTGCTGTGTCACAAACATGATCTTATTGCTTGTTATTTAACAACTCACCTTCCAACGTCAGTGTTCTGGCATCGGGATTGAATTGCCTTCAACGAAACTTCCCTTGCTACCGAGGAGAGCCCCAGTGTATGTTAGAAAAAATTCTCTCTATATACAATTGTGATTGTCCCAAAAATGTGAATAATCTTATTATGAATGTGGTCTTTCAAATCTCCATAAATACTGGAATACATAAATATAAGGCTTATTATGTTTCTTAATGATGGTCCTCCATCTACATGGAGGCAGCTGTCACTTTTTCTCGTAAAATCCAAGAAATAATTGTATTAAGTTGACTGCACATGGGATGTGGAATTCCTCTCTTTTGACTGCTTATTAATTATTTGCAGATTCGAGCTTTGCAATTAAATGTGGTGGTCAACAAATGAGATCTGCTATGGGGATTGTGCATGAGGCAGATAACCAGACTCTTGGTCCAGCGGCATATTATGTAACCAGGGAACGCAGATGGGCAGTTAGTAATACTGGTCTGCCTTCTGGTAGCAGAAACCCAGAATATGAAATTAACTTCTTAACTTATATTCCAAATACAAGAGATCCAGAGCTGTTCCAGAGTGCACGACTTTCTGCTGGATCACTAAGATACTTTGGCTTGGGCCTTCAGAATGGAGGCTACAATGTCAGCCTCCAGTTTGTAGAGTTGAAAATTGAAAATCGTACTGATTGGAAGAGTCTCGGAAGGCGCATTTTTAATGTATATATTCAGGTTTGTGATGTATGTATACTTGTTATATCCAGCTTTGTATTCACTTCAAATAACTGTGGGTTTACTGTAATCAGTTGATGGTATCAAGAATAACTGAGGAAATTAACAAATCATCTTGAGTGTTTATATACATGCTCCCCCAAACTACATCTTTTTTAATGCCTTCTGGACTTTGATTGCTGGATTCTATTTTATTTTGTAGCTTTTATTTTACAATGCACGAAAACTTTTCCCTTTTTTGTCATACAATATTTGTGTGAAGATTTTTCCTAACCTTCCAATTTTCACAATGAAATGCTGCCTATATCCAACACTTCATTGGTATAACTAAAGTTTTTAACCGTAATTTGTTTTCTACCTTTGGAATTAAACTATATATCTTTTTCTTTGAGGTCATGTTGCCCTTTTATTTGGACATGAAACACATCATAATCTGTTTGTTCCAGGGTAATCTGGAGTTGAAAGATTTTGACATACGAAAAGAGGCTGAAGGATCACTTAGAGCTGTGGTGAAGGATTTTACTGCTCGAGTGATGGAAAACTACCTTGAAATCCATCTGTTTTGGGCTGGAAAAGGGACTTGCTGTGTGCCTGCACAGGGTACATATGGACCTTCTATTTCAGCAATAAGTGTCACCCCTGCAGGTATATGTATAATTGGGAAGTTTGATATGTGACAGGCTGGAGTTCGATTCTGAAAATTCTGACTGTAAATATTTTCTGTAGATTTCATTCCAAATGAAAGTAACAATCCAACAAATGGACCCGCCGGTAAGAAGAATAGGACTGGCATGATTGTGGGTATTGTTGTTTCTATTGGAGCCATATGCCTTCTTTCCTTATTTGTGATCTATTATTCGGTTCAGAGAAGAAAAAGGCAGAAGAGCTATGAAGATGAAGGTAAGCAGAAAAGTGCTATGTCCTTTTTTAACATGAGTTTTCTTGTTTTTCCTACAAAACATTGGTACATCTACTAAAGCATTTCCTGGGTTGAGAACAGGTGAAACCTATGTCTAGAAGGAAAGAGATGAAATTTAATACTGCTCTTGTAATTTAAAAGGGATTTCCTCCTAGGGCTGATTTATTGATCATCATAAATCCTTCAACATGATTCATGTTCCATGTCTCAATACCCTGTTGCAATTACTGCCTTTCTTCATACGTTTTGCTGGAAAATGAAAATGAGATTTTACAAGATTTCAGATATGTCCCTCAGTTTGCTTCACTTTGCATGATTATGATATTTGGAAATTAAAAATTTCCTATGCATGTCATTTCCTGCATTCTCGTCATTTAATATCTAGCTAGGCATGAGTGTTTCAGAACATTCTGAAACTTTTCATAACTATGATTATCTTTGTAAAAAACTCAAATTATGCTTCTGTATTAATTTGCAGTGTTCCTGGGGATTGAAGCCAGACCATACACTTTTGGTTATGCAGAACTTAGAGCTGCAACAGATGACTTCAGTACTGCTAACAAGCTTGGAGAGGGAGGATTTGGACCTGTTTACAAGGTAGCTTCTGTTCTAATGCAAGGACCCTCACTTGTTTGGGTCTCTTTAAGGGGGAATAATCATGAAAATCTTTGCATAAAATGGATACATGCTAGATAAAGCATGTTTTCTTGATCACTATATATGTAATAAGCATTTTACCATCATTTGTGGCCAAAAGGGGACACTGGACGATGGAAGAATTGTTGCAGTGAAGCAATTGTCTGTAGCATCTCATCAAGGAAAGAGCCAGTTTGTGGCAGAAATTGCTACCATATCTGCTGTGCAACACCGTAACCTCGTGAAATTATATGGATGCTGCATTGAGGGAGAAAAACGGTTGCTTGTTTATGAATACCTTGAAAACAAGAGTCTCGATCAAGCATTATTTGGTATGAAAATTATTCTTCTGAGATGTTTGCTTTTAACTGCTACAATGCTGAATCTTTGAGTGACTTTTGCTTCAATCTACGGAGCAGGAACTAGAAGTTTATGTCTTGACTGGCCAAAACGTTTTGACATATGCTTAGGAGTAGCAAGAGGTCTAGCTTATCTTCATGAGGAATCTCGACTCCGAATCGTACACAGAGATGTAAAGGTGAGCAACATTTTGCTAGACTCCGAACTTAATCCAAAAATTTCAGATTTTGGCTTGGCCAGATTGTATGATGACAAGAAAACACATATAAGCACGCGTGTGGCGGGCACAATGTAAGATCCATCAAATTCAAGTTTATAGTTGTTCATTTTTCTCTATTTTAATTGCCTGGTTTGAATATTGAGGTGGAACTTATACAAACGATCATATTGCATCATTGACAATGTGTCTGGTTGCTCATGCAGTGGGTATCTTGCACCGGAATATGCTATGAGGGGTCACCTTACCGAGAAGGTTGATGTATTTGGTTTTGGAGTTGTAATTCTAGAAATCATCAGTGGAAGGGCAAATTCTGACTCAAGTATGGAAGAAGATAGAATATATCTACTTGAATGGGTATGTTCTAGTACTTTCTCTTAAATATACATGCATAAGATGGAATTTTTATGGGTATTTAGATGAGTTTATGATCTACTCAAAATATAGAATTTATAAGATGTTATAGTGTTTGAGAAAAAGATTTTATAAGCTCTCAAAACAAAATGTTGAGATTTTATAAGGAGTTCCTAATTTATTCTTAAAATTTTAGAAAACTTCTTTGTTTTTCACCATATTAAATACAAAATTATCATTATTAAATACAAAAAACTTCTTTATTCTTTTTTTGTTCAAGTATTTCAAGAACGTTTTTGTAAAACAAGTTCTAATATCTTATAAACTTCAAAAATATTTTATAAGATGTAGAAGTTTGAATAAACTTTAAGATGTAGAAGTTTGTAAGATCAATTGAATAATTTTTGCTAAAAATTCTCTCTGTTGTATCAACTAAAATTTCAGTGCATTCCACTTTGGACTAAGTGTTACTATTCAAGTTTCATATTCCTTTTGGGTGCAAAGATTAAGATATCTAATGTTTTTCTGCACTCCCCATTTAGTATGGATATATTTGCCCATAATTTTGTCCTCCAGGCCTGGCACTGTCATGAAAAGAAGCAGGAATTGGAGCTGGTGGACACAAATTTATTTGAATACAACGAGGATGAGGTAAGAAGGCTAATAGGAGTAGCACTCTTATGTAGCCAAACATCCCCAGTGGTTCGGCCATCCATGTCTCGCGTGGTGGCAATGCTGTCTGGAGATGCTGGGGTTCCCACTGTCACTTCCAAGCCCGGATACTTGACTGAATGGAACTTCAGTGATACAAGCACATTTGTGATGGACAGCGATACTGATAATCCAACTTCAAGAGCTGGTGAAAGTAGTTACAATTCATCGTTGACTACAACTAAGACAATGCCTCCAATCTATTCACCAATACGTGTTTCTGAACCCATGCTCTAGGGTGTTGATGAAGAGGGAAGATGATGATATATTATTGGTTTTGAGAAACACCATCCTGTATTTGTTTTAGTTTTGTGGAAATATATTGGACATGAATTCTATGATAATTCAATTTAATTGCATATGATTGATTCTGTTACATCTCCCGCCCAAAACCAAACCAGGCCTTATTATACCCATAATACCAAATCACATAATAGAAGTGCCCTCTAACTGCTCAATATGACCCTGGTCAGACCCAACACACAACAAGACACTGTGAAGAAAAACAGGGTCGCAAAATCCCGGGACAACCATTTGCAGAACGTTTTGGTCTTGACCCACTAACTTTTAGCCCTTCGGAGGGCATAGACCGCTTTCAGCAAATTGAACTCCATACTCTTCCTCTTCAATTCCTCCACGCACTTGGCTAATAGCTTGGAGTCCTCTATCTCCTAATTCAACATCTTCTCCAAATAGGATTCTATGTTGGTCTTGTAATGGATTGCCCATATGAATCCTAAAGAAGATAACAGAGAGCTGAGAGATGGGAACCATGATTTCTTACACAAGTAGGGCCCGTTCCAATGGGTGGGTGCGGTGAAGAGGAGGAAAAGGATGGTGGATTGGGAGAGGAAGATGCAGTACAGGTGAGTGAGTTGTTTACGGGTTGAATCGATTTGGGTCTCTTTGAGAGAGTCGGTTGAGGATGAGCTCTTCTTCTTTCAGCTATTAATTGAGGAGGAGCTTGTGCGTTGGGGCTTCTGCAATTTGTTGAAGTGGATAATGAGGCTTCGACTCCATTATGCGTTACTTACATAGACCCCATTGAAGTTCGGTCTATTTACAACGAGGTCCAAAGGTTTGGAGAAATTACAAATACCCCATGAGGGTTTGCTTTATCTTACAATTTTGAAAGTCCGTCAAACTCTCCAAAAAAAAAAATACTGACTGATATGGGATAATCTAGTAAGTCCAACAGGCCCAGTTTCAAACGAAACAGCTCATGAGGCCCAAATGTATATCTATCTGGTCGACCTGTATCGACTTCATCTGATAAGCCCCATGGTCGACCCGTATCGACCTAAGGGCCACTTCGAAAGTTTGAGCATTCAAGTCCGATCGACATGAATCGACCTCCGGGTATAAATCGGACGGGTCGATCCCTTCGACACTGATGACACGTGATGACATGTGGTGACTGATGTAACCACTGCCAACCACTTCAATGACTCCAATAATTTTGAAAAACCCTGCCAACAACCCTGGCAGGGACGTGCCCCTATTGGCATGGTTATTCGGAAAAATAGGAGATTGAGCCACCTGACACAGTACTGGGATCTGGACATGGAATGACTCCTAACCCCTTGACATGGGAAAAAGCTTGTACACCTGATAAGGGTACTTGAGTAAAATTATGCCCACAGCAGGCTGTAAATACAACAGGCCCAATCATGCTCAAGGTAATGCCATTTTACACTATTCACTGTATACTCTCTCTATATTCTGCTCTACCAGAACTAACTTGAGCGTCGGAATGCCTTAGTCGGGGGCCTCTCGGTTAGTTGACGTGTGTTCATGGTTGTAGATCTCAAGCCCAGAATCACTCAATTCCATCGGAGTACTTGACCCTCCAGCTCGAAGCAGCATCATTGACATTATCAAAACAATTGCATGAAAATTCGAAAAAGCTCTTAGGTTACTATTATAGTTATTTTTGAGACAACAATACCTTTGGACCTATTTGTAATAATTTTAAGACTATAAGGTTTTATTTGTTGATTTTTTTTAAAGCATTGTAATAGTAGTTTGACAAAATTTTCAATAATTTTGATTTGTTTAATCATTAATTTTACATTTATAAATATGATTTTTTATCCCCTTAATACATATATTTTTTTTGTGGATGGTCTATATACAACATTACATTTACCCCTCTAGAATAATAAAAAGCTTACACAAGTTGAATAACCCAATCCTTTTACAAATAAAAATTAAGACACATTGCAAATGCCCCCCTAAACTTTGAATAAAATTACACAACATGTTAGAAAGAAAGGCTGAAATTTGTGTACTAACTATAAATACTGCAAAAGCCTTACATTTCAATCCTTTAAATATGACAAGTTTAACAAATTCATCATCCAAATACTATAAAAGCCTTAAATAACTTACAACTTCATCATCCAAATACTTACAAAATATCTTTAGAAAGTTATCCAGCAAGACAATAAAAACATTCATTGTAGGGTTCCCTAACAGTCATAAAATAAAGAGTTTTTCAAAAATTCAGATTGACAAAAGAAATAGAAGGTAGATTTAAGCAACATCTCTAGACTATTCTCTACTTCCCATGTTCTCATGTGCAATAGCAGATGTAGAGCTGGTTTTACCCCTTTTTTTTTTCTTCTTCATTTCTCTTATACTTTCAGCCAAAGGAGTATAAGCATCAAAGGAAATAATTTTGTCATTTCTTCTCTGCAAAAAGAAAATAAAACAGTAAATAACAAGTTTTAAAAATTTAAATAAGCCTTAGTATCATCAAATAGAGACTTCAAACCTTCTTCGTATTTTGAGAGGTGGATTGAGATGGCTAATTGTAGGTCCTTTTGTTATGCCCAAATGATTGGTAGGTATTGCATCTAAGAGCGCCTGAACTCTTGCTTTGTATGGTAGTTGGTGCCTCACTTGGCTCTCTTCTTTTGCTCTTCTAGGGCCTACATGGCAGTTTCTTCATTTTAGGAGCAAGAACTTTTGATAACTATGGATTCAAATCTAAAGGCCAAAAAATATCTGGAATTGGATGTATCACCTTTGAGTTTGCCTTCAAGTAAATAGTCTTACAGAAGCTAATATCTGAATAAAGCTCTACTGACTCTTTCCTACGGGATATGGCTAATATAGCATGCTTGCATGGAATGTCAGAAATATCCCAATCTCTGCAATCACAGTTCCTATCATCAAGGATGACAATGTAATGCATCCCTCTATCTAACACCTAGAACTTATATGCGCTACTAATTGTCAACTGACATGATATAGCTTCCTCATTCAAACTATTGATCTTTGAGACCACATTGTCATAGAGATAGTTAGCCCACCTTTGCCCTCTCTCAAACCTTATCCTCAGCCTAGTCATTAACTTTGTTCTAAGACCATTAAGAAGGGTTAAATTGGTTTTGACCTCAACTTACCTATCCAGTGGTTGAAAGATTTAGAAATATTATATATGACATGATCATTCTTCAACTTTGAATCAAAAGCATGGTTGGCCCACAATTGAATAGGAATTCCCATCAACCAATCATGTGCAGCCTGCCTATGCTCCCTGATCTTGTATATTGCCCAATTAAAAGCTTGGGCATTGTAAGAATGCACAACCTTTCAAAAATATTTTTTCAAAAGCACTTCTAGAAAGTGTTGTCTAAAATTAGCATAAATATGCCTGCTATACTTTCTATTTATGACATTGGGAGCAAGCTCAGTTATACTTTCAATGAGGCCCTACCAATAAAAAAGAGTCACAAATAATATCACAGAAACCTTTTAACTTTTTAACAAATAACAAAAAAACGCTTTAGTTACTGTAAATACTACAATTACCGCCTTAATGTAATTTTAAGATTACATTTACCCCTTTACATTTTGAAAAGCCTGACAAAGACCAATAAAACGTTGCATACAGAAGATATAACTTGAAAAAGCCTACAATTTTGTAGATACATATCAAGGAAACCCTAAACTTTAACAAACATAAAATGCACATCCTTCAAATAGTTATAATCTTACTTTTACCCCCCTTAAATTGTACATAAGTAACAAACAAACAGTCTGAAATGCAATCATTTTACATTTACATCAGGTCTGTATATGATATTACATTTACCATCTTAAAGGTTTGTAGACCTAACCAAAAAGGCATTTAAATATGTAAAAATTAACTAATAAAATCATTTAAGTTGCAAAAAGACTACAAAATATAGAAATACCTTCTATCTATCAGTCATGAAGGCCTAGGGCTTGTCATTATTGAATCCTCCAAGTATATCCCTCAAGCACTCAAAGAAAAATCCCCAACTCTCCTTACATTCAGTTTCAACAACTAAAAATGCAACTGGAAATAGCCCGTTGTTTCCATTAAGACTCATTGCTGCCAGCAAAACTACTCCATATAGCCCCTTTAGGTAATACCCATCAAATCCTAAAAAGGGCCCATAGCCGTTGAGAAAACCATCTCTTAAAGCTTTCAATTCCATGAAGCATTTCTTGAAAATTGGTTCATGTGGTATTAAACTACTTTCAGCACTATCTTCAAACTTTTGATTTGTTTCAAATTGCATGCTAAAAATGGAACCAGGGTTCCTCCTCATCACTATCAAACCATATGAAGGCAATTGAGCATATGACTTATTATGGTTGTCCTTAATATCAATAAGTGCCTTTCTCTTGGCTCTGTAAAGTCGCATATAAGCAAGAGCAACCCTATATTTTCTTAGCTTTGTCCTAAGTCCTCTAGGCCTCATGGTGGGATTATCTCTTAGCACTTATTTCAACTTCCTAACCATCTACTTTGCATAAGCTTCTTTGGTTCGATCAACTCTAACATGTGTGATCTCTCACTTTTGTTTTGATTGCAAAAGTAATACCATCTAGCATAGTGGAGGCATGAATCCTCCAAGGGAAACCATCAGCAGCACACTTGGCAGTCACTCTAGTTTTATCATTCATGATCCTAATAATCTCAAATCCAGCTCTAATGACATACTCTTGTAATGTATCTCTAAAGGCATACACATTAGAGAACACTATTCCCTTTTGAAGTTTGATTTCTGACATAGAGTCTTCTAGAATGGTGAATTCCTCTCTATTTAGAGAAGCACCTCCTAGAGGATCATCTAGAATCTCCTCATCTAATAAGTTTTGAACCTCATAATGGTCATCTGACTGATAGTCGACAACTCAAAGCATGAATCAGCAAGAACACTAAACTCCTTATCAGATTCACTTGTGTCTTCTTCATTTGCCTCTTCCTCACTTGGCTCTAAAGAGGAACTTATCTCTAACATAGCACCATCATTAGGATAATCAGCTGTATTATTTCATCTTCATTCAAACCATAGTCTTGAAAAAATTCATTAGCAGCAACCTCGTTCAAGAAATCTTCAACAACCTACAGTACATTACAATAAAAAAATAAACAATACTTCAGATTATGTGTGAAGGACATAAGTATGTAAAATAACTAAAATAAAACCCCTCAAGTTTACATAAAATTTTAATAAACCCTATATTCTCTACATAAATTTACAATAAACCCTCTAATCTTTATGTTTTTATTACATATTTATCATTGAAATTCCTCAAACATTACAAATGCACACTTTTATTAAGACTACATCCTCATATTACATAGTTAGTATTGCCCAAATTACTAGGTACCCCCACCTATTTTACACATTACAATCAAGTCCCTGAAATTATAAAATAACTCTTGAAATTACAATTAACTTACTTTCTTTGTTTTTGAATCAGCTTCAACAGTCTCATTCTCATTTTCATTCACATTATTCCTCTCAGCAACAAGGTCCTTCATTATCTCCTTAATAATCTAGAACAAGTAGCCAAATTTTACTAATAATGTGCTACAAAACATACATAGACAAAATATTTTGATAATTTACCTTCGCAATGCATCAACATCAGTAGTATCATCAACAATTTGATGATCTACCTCAAAGTCAGATGCTTGGTTTGTAGTCTCATGAAATTGGGAAGCCTCACCAACAAGCTCTAGCACATCTATTGCAACAACAACACTCTTAGCTTGGCGCTCCACCACATCTTCTCTAGGTGTAGCCGTGTTAGTGATAGGCTGAACACATCTGCTGTAGCAACAACACTCTTAGCTTAGGGCTTCACCATATCATCTCTAGGTGCGACTGCCTTAGTAACAAGCTCCAGCACATTTGCTTCAGCAACAAAACTTTTAGCTTGGAGCTCCTCCACATCCTCTCCAAATGGTGTGGCCTCACTAACAGGCTCTATTACATCTTCCCTAACTATAGAACCCTCTCCAATAGTCTCCACCACATCTTGTGGAGCTACACAACCCTCAGCCATAGCCTCTCCCATAGGCTCTACCACATCTTTAGGAGGTGTAGCTGCCTCACAAGATGTGCTGTCTACACTACATTCAGAACCCTTATCAATATTCTCCTCAACAACTTCAACATTGTTGTCCTCACCAACATGATCTCCAGAACACTTATCATCTACAACCTAATACAAAATAACATATGCAACCTAATTATAAACATGTCTACATACTTCAAATAAAACTTCAACATACACCATTAACTTATATATATATATATATATATTACATAAACCCCCTTCATATTTCAAGTAACAAATTAATACATCTCTGACATTTGTTTTCAATTTTAAAAAATACGCAAAAAACTTACACTTTCTTTCACTTCAGTCTTACTCTCCTTACCAGCTAAATCAACATGTTCCCCTTCTACTTGCCTGCATCCGTCTCCACCATCAGTTTTGTCATTGTTGCACCATTCCTCAACATGAGCAGCCTTCAACAACATCTCAAATGAATGGTCAACAGCTAGAGGAGAAACCTCTTCTATTTGTATGAATAAATCTATCTCTTTCATACCTTGATTGAAAACATATTCTGTAGAGACCTATCATCATATATATCATCTTTTTACTATAGCCAATATGCACCAAATCACACTTAAAAATGAAAAGAAAATTTCTAGAAGTTACATTGCTTAGCATACCCTCAGTATCACCTATCAATTTTTCATAAGTATATGCATCAAGATCTACATTTTCAATCTTGTAAGTGGGGTTAGGCATATGCATAACAATGTCAATAGTTCCAAAACCCATATCTGTAACAAAAAATTAAAAAACACACATTACTAAATGCAGTAAAATATTACATTTACCCCCTTCTACTTTGTTGATATTACGTATAAAGATATTTGATTTCCCATAACAAAAAGAACAATCCCATATTCTGTTGTAGCGAAAATTAGTCCACCAACATCAGTTTTACCACACTGTTTATTAGTAAATGGAAAGCTATCAATATGCCTGGACTAAATCATGTGTAAAATACTTATTCAAGTTCATTTTTGGTGAAAAAATAGAAAACCCACCAAAAATAGAAAAAATGTCCATACATTACAATTAAAAATAGAAAAATTGGTATTTATCAACAAATTCCAAAGAGATATATAACGTAATAACAAGATCGTACAAAAATAACAAGTTTTGGAAGAAAAACACATACCTTTTTGAAAGTTGCAAACCCTACTTTTTTTCAAACTTCTCCCTTCAAAGTGAACTGGAATGGCCATTGATCAATGTTCTTTACAGAGAGGATAATGGCGGGTTTGAGAAGAAAATGGGTTTTAGGAATGTAGGCCGACGGTTTTTCCTGGAATTTTGAGGTTTTTTCTTTCTTTGTGAAAGCAAGAAGAATGAGGAAGGCAATATGTCTTCTTCTCTACTTCACCACTAGTAGAAGGGTATTTTGATAATTCTAACAGGTAAGGGATATTTTTTTTTTTGAAAAATTTAAATCTATTTTGGTCCTTTTTTTTTTCCCTCCCCAGGCAAGGGTGTAATAGCCATTTCACCTAAACCGTTTACCTTAACAACTATCTGTCTACTTTAGGGGGGCTTTTGTAATTTCTCCAAACCTTTGAACCTCATTGTAAATAGGCCAAAGCTCAAGAGGTATGTGTAATTAACCCCTCCATTATTGGTGATTTGTTGTCGATGCTGGTGAGGCTGTAATTTGCCATTTTTTAATCTTTTGGGATTAACACGCACGCATGCATGCAGGGCACGCGCGCGCGTGCGCACACAGAGAGAGAGAGA
>JACGDI010005623.1:11866-27402 GCA_014898725.1 Jacaranda copaia
GTGATAACATTTTGAGGCTAGGGAAAATCCTTTTTGCTGGAGTTTAGATTCAGTTGGGAGGAGATTATGAAGGAGTCTCCAAATAAAGATGGACATAGTAGGAGTTATGATATTATTCCAAGCAAGAGGTAGAATAGTACTGGTGTTACCGACTTGGCGAACAAAGTCCCATGTGTCTTTGGAAGAGAATTTGCCATTGTTAGAGAGTTTCCAGTACATGATATCTTTAGCCTCTTGAAGGATGGGCACCCTGCAAATCAGGTCAACTGTATTTGATGGGAGAACATCCTTCAATTTCTCTCTATTCCAAGTACCGTTAGTCCAAAAATAATGAATGGGGGGGTCAATAATCGGGTTGTGGTTAATGAGATTGATGAGAGGCGCTTTCCCGACCCAATGATCATACCAAAAGGATGGATTACCTTTCCCAATAACCCAAAAAATCTGTTGTTCAGCCTCGCGCCTAATATGACACATCCGTTTCCAAACGCTAGATTGATGAGGGGAAGTGTTGACGAACAAGGGATGCCGGCCATCACAATATTTTTTGAGCAGAAAATTCGCCCAGGGAGAGTTTTGCAACCGAAATCTCCACCATAATTTGTAAGAGAAAGTGGTAATGATATCCTGAAAATTTCGGACACCCAGGCCACCTTCATCAATGGGGTAACAAAGTTTAGGCCACGCCCTCCAATGGATTTTTTTTTCTTAGAGGTCATGATCAGATTATCTGAAGTCATAGTGCTGAAGTTGTGAGCAAAGTTCATGATTCTATTCTTTCAATGCTTGTTTCAATCCATATAGCGATTTTACCAGTTTGCAAATTTTTCCATTTTTGGCTTTACTATAACCCTCTGGCGGTGTCATATAAACCTCTTTGTGCAGGTATCCATGCAAGTATGCATTGTTGATATTTAGTTGGTAGATAGGCTAGGATCTCACACTCGCTAGAGCTATGAACACCCTAACCATAACCAACTTGGCTACTGGTGAGAAGAAATCGAAGTAATCCACTCCGACCACCTAATTATAACCCTTGGCAATAAGTCTGGCTTTAAATCTATTTACTATCCCATTCGATAGTTGTTTTATCTTATAAACCCACTTGGAGTCATCGTCTTTTTTTCAAGATGTAGCCTTGTCAACTCCTAAGTTTGGTTCCTCTCAAGAGCATCTAGCTCATTTTTCATTGTCTCCAACCACCTTATTTGGCACAAGCTTGTCTGTATGAACTCGATTCTGAATCAGTAGACACATTGGCTAAAAAATTAATGTGCTGCTCATAAAGGTTAGGTGAAACAAGATATGGGAAGGTTGATACATGATAAGGTATTTTTGATGGGCCATCAGAAATGTGGCTACTCTTAGCTACAAGAAAGGTATCTTGCATGGAATTGGACACGTAATCACTCAACCAAGTAGGTCTTTGCTTGAATCTAGTATTTTGTCTAATGGGATCAGGTTGGTTATTTAGAGCACGAGGCAAACAAGATGGGTTATTAGTAGGAGCGGTATTTATATGGGTATCAGTGGTGTGTATAGTAGGCTTGGGAGTATTTTCTTTCAGTGGGTTATCATCAGGCTTGACCATGGGAAGAGAGGTAGAGTCATCAGTCTGATTTTGTTTGTAAAGAAAGATGTTTTCAAAGAAAATGACATCTTTAGATACCAATACTTTATGTGATTCAAGGTCATAGATTTTGTAGGCCTTTAGACTTGAACAATAGCCTAAAAGAATGCATCTTATGGATCTCAAATCAAATTTATCCTTGTGGAGAATGGTGTTAGTTGCATAGCATAAACAACCAAAATATTTTAAAAGATCGTAAGGAGGGTGACCAAAAAGTAGTTGATAAGGGCTTTTCCATTCTAAAAGAGGAAAGGGAAGTCAGTCAATGAGATGTGTAGCTATAAGGATTGATTCCCCCGAAAAAATTTTTGGTAGGTTAGCTTGGAACATGAGGGCTCTGGCTATTTGTAATAGGTGTTTATGTTTTCTCTCCACAATTCCATTTTGTTAAGGGATGTATGGCATGATTTTTGGTGTGTAATGCCTTTCTCTGAGAAAAGGGATTGGCAATTTTGGTTGGTAAACTCTATACCATTGTTAGTTCTGACAGCTTTGATTTAGTTTTGGATTGTGTTTCTACTAATTTGAAGAATTGGTTCAAAGTATGGGTAGTTTGGGATTTATGTGTGAGGAAATATGTACAAGTCGACCTAGAATGTTCATCAACAATTGTGAAGAAGTAGTGAGCCCCATTCAAGGTAGGTTGATGGTAGGCAACCCAAAGATCTATATGTAGTAGTTGGAAGGATTTGGTTGTTCTAGTTTAGCTAATAGGGAATGCTTGTCTTTGATATTTTGCTAGTTGATAGACATTGCAGAGGATGGATTTTTCACTCTCTTTTGCTAATGAAGTTCAAGTGAGACATGACGGCATAAGATCGATGGCCAAGACTTTTGTGCCATAAGGACATACAAGCTTTTGAATCTTTATTCATGTCAATGAAATTATTACAAAAGGAATGGGAAATACAAGCATTAGGTCTATCATTTTGAGCAAACAGTTTAGTATGATAGGACAACAATTCAGGATTGAAGCACCTAGAGTCAAGGATGTATAATCTTCCAACCACCTTCCGACAGCCAAGATTTCCTCAGTCCTTAGGTCCTGCAATAAACATTATGAAGGATAGAACGAGAATCTAAGCAAGGAGGCTTCTAACAATTTATTGATAGATAGCAAATTATATTGGAACTGAGGGATGTGTAAGGCACAAATTACGGTGAGCCTTTTTGTGAGGTGTATGTCTCCTACATGACAAACCTTCTTAACAAATCCATCAGGTAGGTAGACAGGAGTCATGTTCTTGATTTGTGTTGGTCTTTTCATGAGCTTCACATCACAACACGTGTGATTTGATACACCCGTGTCTATAATCCAACTACCAAGTTCTAACAAACTAAGTGTGCCAAAAGTAAAGTAGTGAAAATTGGTACCAGCAAAGTCATGAAGGTGTGCCATGTTTGTTTCTCCTCTCTCTATTACTGCTTTCCCTTTCATGATTCTACTTCCCTCATGTTGTATGAGGTTTTGTATTTTGTTATTCCACTCCATCGACAACATGTTTTCCCTTCCTTGTTCATTATTGGCCGCAGCATTGGCTATATTTGCCACTTGTTTGAATCCAGATTTTTCTCTAACCTCCATTAGTTCCTTGTACCAGTCAGGTGTTCCATGAAGTTTGAAGCACGTCTCCTTAGTATGTCCATTGTAATTGCAGTGAGAGCAATGTAGACTTGTCTTATCCGTCTTCCTTTACCCCAATTTTCCTTTCTTAGATCCACGTGCATCATAGTTTGATCTCTTAGCAGACTGACTGCTGACTTACATTGCTAATCCTTCAATCTTATCATTGTAAGTAGTCTGAACTGCTTTTTGCTTCTCCACTCTTAACACCATTGAATAAGCTTTGTTCACCATCGGCAGCGATTCCATCACAAGGATCTGATTCTTGATGTGATCATAGCATTCGTTTAACCCCATCAAAAACTGGACAAGCTTGCTAGATGAATTATAATCTACCAACTGCTTTGCCACACCACAATTGCATTGTGGAATCGAAAGTAAACATTGCAGCTCATCCCACAATTTTTTAAGTTTGGTGTAGTATTGAACTACTAATTGGTTTCCTTGCGATATTAAATTTATCTCCCTCTGTAACTAATATAGCAATAGACCATTGCATTCGCTGAATCTCTCCTCTAACTCTCGCCGTAAATCTCTCGCTGTAGTGGTGAACAGAAAGGCATCTACTATATCTTTAGATATTGAGTTCAGGATCCATGATTGTACTATGCAATCCACTCTATTCCACTGTTCGAAGTCTTCAGATTTTTCTTCAAGCATGGGGTACTTTCCATTTATGAACCCTAACATTACTTTCGCTCCCATGGCTATCTTCATAGAGTGACTCCAAGCCAAGTAGTTGTTTCCATTCAGTGGAGTGGAGACCAAGATCATACCTGGATGATCTGATGTTTGAAGGTGCAAAGGATTTCCTTTGCCATTTCCAGTTCTGTGGTCATGCAGATTCCAAGCTCCTCTTGCTCCTTCCATCACAGATCTTTTATTATTTTGTTAGCTCTAATGGAGGTGGTAATTTGGTATCTACCTTCTTATCTATGGTTGGATCGGTATCGCTCTGATACTATATTAAGTTTTTGGAGTGTGTGCGCAGTGAAATGAGAGAAAGAAGCTAATGATATTTTCTGGAGTTTGGAAATCAATGCATTAGGTTTTTTGTTTGTATGTTATTTACAGCATGGATATGCCCTATTTATAGGCGCATTTGTGGAGCTAACAATCCTACTAATTAACTCAGCTACTATCTAACTAAAAGCAAGCCAATAATAAACTGATAACAAACTCATTAACCGACTAAGCTAACAACCTACTGGAGCAACTAATTTAGTTACATTTCATATTCTTTACAAGTTTCATTCACTGTGATCATAAGTACCTCTCCACCAGGTGATGTGCCTTTAGGAGCTTTTTGTACAGTACTGGAATTTTCAATATCTTTTGATAAATCTTCGTCCATGAAAGGTTTATATCTCAACTCTATGACAATCTGCCCCCTCATCTTATCTTGATGATCATAGGATCCATGTTCTTAGGAAAATTTAAAGTCATAACTTTTGGTTCACCAGGGGAAAAGTTCTTTCAAACTTCAAAGGAAATAAATTCATACCATCTTATATTGTTTACCAACCTGAATAGAAATATAAAGCAAATTCATTTCAATAGACAAGTATCAACAACAATATTTCTAATCTGTAACTAGAAATGCATATCTGCTCCTAATAATATGCATTAAGTTCTAATGCTTATGTCTCTAGACCTTTTACAATTATGTTGAATTTTTCAACCCATTTAGGTTTACATTTTTATGCTTGTATGTCCAAAAGCATTTATTTGAGTGCAGAATTGGATTCAACAACCTTACGTTATAACTTTTAAGCTAGCCACTATGAGAACAATTATCTAGTACTTGACATCTAAATCATGTCTTTTATTCTTAAAAATATCATCACCGGCCTTCTTAAAGAGAAATGCAAAGATTTTGATAGAACACGACAAGCTGAGAACCAAACACTATAGGGTGATTCAGGGTTCAGCAAAACTTGTAAATCCACAACTTCTAGCATCCAAACAACAAAGGTTTTATGTCATCTTGCATATTGCCTGGAAGAAGCATAATTGATGCAGAAAAGTTGATAAGTAGATATTTTAATGGCAAGATGTAAACCAATATCTTGTCCAAGTAAGGGTAAGAACTTCAAGGAATTGATATCCATAGGCTCTCCAAGAGCTGGTGGTGGAGCCACTGCAACAACAGCATCCTCACTGTAATGGATAAAGATAGGATGCATTAGAAAAGCCAATGGAAGTGGGACAAGCAATAAGGAAAAGAACATAATTAAAGAAATTCATCATCCTTTTCCCATTTTCTAGTCCTTCAGAACTGAAAAACATGATGATATATATTACAAGAGAGAAAATTGGTCATTGGGTGCCTAATGGGATGGTAGGATAAGAGAACCCAAAGTAACTTGCAGATTTATACGCAGGATATATAAAACATGAATGACATTCAGAGTAGTTAAATACAAAGCTACTGAATATCACCTAGCAGTATAAACCAAAATGAAAACCTAAAATCTTAAGATAATGAACTGATTAGGATACCAAAAAACAAAATTCATCATTTCATAAACTTCTGTTCGCAAGGGGAAACAGTCATTTCCAATATTCCTGGGGACTAAGACAGACCAGAAGGTAAAGGGCCCATCATTCAAGATGTTGCAATGACAATAAATAAACAGGAACTCATCCAACGTAAATAAACAATCAAATGGACGTAATCTAAGTTCCAATACCAAGTAAGCCACCTTCACAAAACTATGGAAGTTAGATCTTATTTTTACATGATTCTTTTATAAGACATAAATCAAGCATGCATAAAAATATCAAAACTGTCTTTAAAATTCAAAATTTCTAGTTAACCCGACATTGCATTTTAACATCTTATTTCAACATATTCATTTGTAAATATGCAGCTCCAGATATCAACTACTCCTAAACATATGAAGTAAATCTTTAAAGTTCAAACTTTCCTATTACCCTGACATTTTACTTCCAGATATGAGCACCCAGAGCTTCTAACCTGTTGGCAATAGTGAATAAAGCAACTAAATTAGGGAAAAACATTAAAAAAATAATAATAATAAGATACAGTCACTAAATACAAGTAAAACACAACTTTGCAACACTTTTTTGCATATGCCATTTATGCACATAAGAACCCACTTTAAAGGAAGAAATAGTAAGTGAGGTTATTTCTTTTTTTTTATGTGTTTTTCAATAATTTGCCTAGAATGCCCTCACTTTTTTTATATAAGAACTATCATTTATAATCCATTTATTTTATGCCTATAATTACCTTTTCATTGTCATTTATTTCTTATTTACAAAACATATTAAATAAATATATTAAAATTATTAAATGAATTTATACTATCTAAAAAAACATAAATATTACTATATAAATAAAATATTATAAAACCTTTAATACGTGCATTGAATGTGACAGGTTGCTAGTCTATAGTATTATTGGTGCAGGATTTTGACAGGGTACGTGGAGGTGGTTGGTAGTGTATTGTAGGGATGGATTTTGGTTCATTTGTGACACATTGCTATAGATGTTTCATCCAGTTTTGTGTTAGGAGTCTTGCAATATTGCTATTCAAAGGATCAACTAGACTAGAATCCAATGCAGATGGAGATGGAGACTAACCTACTAAGACTTTTTCCCACTTCCGACAATTCAATTTTGTACCTTTGAACCAATATTAGTACACTAGTATGTCATATCAAATCTATAAAGCTCATGTTAGGTACTTTTTTTTTAACATTTTTTTTAAATTTTAATCTCTTTTTGGAGATTTACATTCTCAATACCAATTTAAATTTGTATAATTAACTTTGGCAGCTTCTTGTTACGATTGATAATTAAAATATATTAACAGTCGTGACATATTCAACCTTAAAATTCATAGCTAGAGAAGTAAAAGGGAAACATGTACGTAGTTTTTGGAAATAACACAATTAATCTTAGCGTCAATTTTTTAAAAGATTAAGTATTAAGTTGTAGCCAGTAAGCGGTGATAGCTCAGTCAGGAGAGCACCAGACGGAAGATGTGGAGGCCACGTGTTAGATTGACACTCGCAAAATTTTTCTTTTATAATTCATGTATATTTGGTCATACTATTTAGCAAGTCTGCTTGCTAGCTCGGTTGGTAGAGTGTTGGATTGAAGAATCGGATGTCTTCACCACCATAATCGTTTTCATTATTCTTTGTTCTGATTTTTCCATTTTCAACCATACGTTTTCAACCCCGCTGCTATTTCTACCATCACAAAGATATGACGCCTTGATTCATGTAAATTAATAAGCGTTACTTCTAACTGAGCATGAAAATAGGTTAGATTCCATTAGGCTTTGACTTAAATAAGTCGAATTTGTTATGCAAATGACGAGTTTGAGCTTAATTTATTATTCTTTTTAATAAATTTTAAAGTCTTAATTTGGCTTGAAAACCTACTTAAAAACCTATTTTTTATTACAGTTTCAATTAAATTTAAACATCATATATATCTAAATTTTTATTATGCTCAAATTTGTAATAGGCCATGATAAAAAATAATCAAAATAATAAATAACAAATACATAATTATGAATGTTCAAATCTAAATGTAAAATAATATTATTTCCACATAAAACAGTACTACACAACAAAACATTTTTCATAAAAGATTAATTAAAAAAATCAAATACAATTAGCCATTCAATATATATCACTATTGTTGTATTTTTCATGTCAAAACGGGTAAACGAGTTGGTTTATTAAACTTTACAAATTTTCAAAAGGGTCTAAGTCTAACCTATTTAGTTAAAAAAATTACCTTTAAGCCTTACTTGCCTTTTTATCGAATAAGTTATGCCAAGTTAGGGCATAGGTCCTAATGAATAGTTTGGCTCATTCCCATCCCTATTCCTCCCCCGCCCCCCACCAACCCCCCCCCCTCCCCTCCCCCTCTCAAAAAGAAAAAGGAAAGGTCGAAATTTACTAGGAGCTCAATGTGTTATTAATACTGTAGTAATCTTTATGAACTAATTTATCATTCTTAGATATGCAGACTATTAATCCTATCTGAACATAGTATTTGTTGAAAATCTTCCCACTTTTCCTTATTTAATGGATAATGAATAGGTATTAAACAATTTGTATTTAGCTAAAACTATTTCCAAAAAAAATATTATTTCTGAAAATCTTTATAGTTCCTCTAACGCAATAATAAATACTTTCATATTTATCATAACCTAATTTATTAAGATGAAATTATAGTACTTAATTAAGTAGGAGCATATATAAATATATTTTCACAATTAAAAAATTATATTTCAATATTTCTATTTTTATAATACAGTACTGCTAGCTAGTGCAGAGGGCATGGATTTGAATAATTTTTATTCGTAATTTTTTTCCTGAGAGTGAATATAAATATAAAAAAAGCCAATACATTAAAAATATTAATTCTTGTAATTTAAATAAATCAAAACGATACAGGATGTTGTGCAATATACTTCTAATTGTTAATGCCATTGTATTTATTTGTTAATATCCTCTGGAATAGTTCAAGTTTTTTAGTTTCAAAGCATGAATAAGTTAGAAAATTGTCTATAAAAATAAGCAGGGAAAGAGAATTAATATAGGGCTGTCAATGGGTCGAATTTAAATCAAATCAACCATATTCAAAATTCATATTTGAATCCGACCAATATCCTATGAACTATTAGTCAGTACCATATTCAAATTCGATGAATATCCAAAATTTGATTAAAAAAAAAATCCTACCCGATTCAATATTTTTCTTTTTTTTTCTTTTTAAACTGTATAAAAATATTGTATTTATAAAGTAAATTTACTTCATATTTGAAATTTAACAACTTTTTATTATCTATTAGTCCAAAAGTTAAATATTTAAATACTAAACCTTTATTTCACATCATATTAATGTATAAATGAACTATTATGCATTATTATATTTTGACATTTTTTCAATATCTCTCTTTTTTTTTAAGTTGAAAACTCAATATTAATAGTATAATATAGACGTTAATATAAATATTAGGTCAATATAATATATAGATTTTATTTAAAATTTTTATTAATATTATATATAAGATTATTAATTTAATAAAAAGTTATTGAAGTTTGTATTTGGATCTTTAACGGATCAGATTGTTTAATTTCGTATTTAATTCACTTATTTTGAATTATGAATATTTATAATTGGATTTGATCAATCGAATATTTTAATTGGATAAAAATCCTAAAATTCAAATCGAATTCAAATTAAATTTGAATTAAAATACAATCTGTTAACTATCCTAAATTAATATACTCAAATATATTTTTACTATCTCTGTATTAAAATAATGGATTTGATTTGGCACTATGCAAAGTTTCAATAAGAATCACAAGAGCGTAGATTTCACTTGGTATCATGTTATTGTCTTTAAAAGTATTAGTTAAAGTTAATGTTATCACATCTCTAAATTAATTAAGAGAATGTTATTAAAAAATATTATTTTATAAATAAAGTATTATTTTGGATAGTCACAACAAATATATATATATAAGTCATAATTTTAGGACACAGAGAGTATTTCTGTTATATTTTTTCAATTGTCCAACGGGAAGTTATATTATTTGAAGCATATTTACTTTATTTTTGTGATTGTTTACTTGTATCTTTGTGGTAACCTATATACAAAGGTTGAGGAAATAATGCTCTTTTACATATAGGTGAATATTATATAGTAAAAACATATGCATATATGTGAAATGCAATACTTTTATGAAATTTTATTTATATTTTTGAACTATTGGATAGAGCGTAAATTTCTCCACACCATAATAGAGAAATTTAGAGTTGAGCTATATTTTTGAACTATTGAACCTTAATTTGTAATAAATTTATATTTAATTATATAGCCTACATGTTAACAAAATTTATAATTATTATTCATTAATTCATAAGGCAAACAAGATTTAATTCTATGCGCCTCCTTACCCATTTTCTTTTTCCACTTCTCTTTGTTTTTCTTGTTCCTCCTAACAAAGAAATATAAGGGAAAAAAAAGAACGTAGACATAATAGAAAAAAAGTATAACATTGTAAGCACAAATTTCTTTGTTTGTAGTAAACAAAATTACAAGATAAGAAATATTATACAAATAAAATAAATTTAAAATTTATCAATTATGGATTCATTCTCTAATCCAATTCTTCGATTCTTCCCTTCCAAATATGATATTGGATTTAATGAGCTCCACAAAGAACACTGTGGATCTATTTAAATTTGATTTAAAGAAATAATGCCAATTTGAGAGCTTTGCATCTTAATCTCAAACAAACGCTAAAATATATAAGTTTCACAAAAAATACCTTGAATGCTGTGGATCTTTTTAAATTTGATTTGAATAAAATAATGCTAATTCGAGGGTTCCGAACATTAATCCCGAATCAAATGCCAGAATATAATGAGCTCCGCAAAGAATGCCTTGAACATGATGGATCTCTTTAAATTTGATTGATAGAATTGTTAAACTCCTTCAAAGTTTCTCTCACTTGCTAAAATTCTATGTTGTGTGTATAATGAGATTTGGTCACCCTCTTTATATAGGCACCTAATGGGAGATCTATAGATTGACTTGAATTCCTTTAACGATTATCTCTTCGATAAGATAATATCAAATATCTTTGATTTCATAATATCAAACATTAAAAGATAATATAAATATCAAGAGATAATATCAAATATCTTTGATTTGATTGGTCCATAAATGTAGATACTTCATCTTTGACACTTGTCAATATTTAATTTGAGCATTAAAGAAATACTAGAGCATTAATTAAAATCAAATATTTATCTTTTGGAATTAAATTTAATAAATTCCAAGAAATAAATAGAAATTTTAAAGTAATATCTAGCATAATATTTTATATGTATCACTTTTCAATTAGCCAAAAATTAACATGTCTACAAATGCTCCCATTTCAAGAGTTGGCAAAAGATGTATCAATAATTCACGAAAGAGGCAAAGCTTGAAATATTTGATAATTCTCCGCTTTCTCTCCATTTTTCACAGGCATCGGCAATAAGAACATTCTTGAAGTATTACTCGAGCTATGGTACCCAATAAAAAGGCCAAGCATAACATAATTCAAAGTAAATAGCCTTTTGAGGAGGGTGTTGTACACGGTTTATACTTATGTGGACCAAAAGTAACTGCAGTTTACACTCCTATCAAGGAGTGCATAGGGAGAATTTGAATATTTAGATAGTTTATGCTCATACCTAAGAGCCTTATAGAAAGTTTAAACTCATATCAAGGAACACATGTGAAGATTTTGAATATTTGGATAATTTATGCTCGTATCTGAAAGCCTTATTGACAGTTTAAACTCTTATCAAGAAGTATATGGGAAAACTTTAATTTAAAAATTTTAGATAGTTTATGCTCATAGCTAGGAGTATTTGAAATTTGAAAACTTGAGCTTTGGACTCGAAGATTTGAGTTTTTGATTTGAAAACTTGAAGACTTGAGTTTTGAATTTGGACATCTAGAGACTTGAGTCGTGAATTTAGAGATTTGCAGACTTGAGCATTGAATTTAAAGACTTTGAAACTTGAGCCTTCACTTGAATACTTGAAGACTTGAGATATGATCTTGAATTTAAAGACTTGGAGACTTGAGTTTTTAATTTGAGGACTTAAAAATTAAAGTCATAAACTTGGAAACTTAGAGATTTGAGTTTTGACTTGAAGTCTTGAAAACTTGAGTCATGAATTTTAGAGACTTGCAAGCTTGAGTTTATATTGGAGACTTAAAGACGTGAATTTGAATTTGGAGACTTGAAGATTTGAGTCTTGAATTTGAAGACTTGGAGACTTGAGTTATGGATTTGGAGACATGGAGACTTTAGAATTTTAGATAATTTATGCTCTTATCTGACAACATTATTGATAATTTAGGCTCATATCAAGGAGCATATGAAATTTGAAGATGAAAATTAATTACCCCCAACATCATCATCATCATCACCATCACTTGAATCTTCTTGTTCATCAAAATTCATGCTCATTTCAATACTATGTGCATGAGTTGCCAAATCTTCAAAAGTTTTTGGTTTAATTCTTTGAAATATGTAACAAATACTCCAATGCATTACTTGAATACATATCTCAATTGTTGAAGCCTCTGACAATTGATCTTTGCAGTTAAAACTCAATTTTCTCGAGCGATTAACATAGTCAATGATAGCTTCTTCTATCCATTGGCAAGATTTAGTAAGTTCGATCATGCTGATTATCCTTCAAGTGCTATAGAAATGATTTAGGAACTCTTGTTCCAATTGCTCCCAACTATCAATAAAGCATGCCTCCAAGTTAATATACCAATCAAAAGCATTGCCCTTTAATGATCAAACAAATTGCTTAACTAAATGATCTCCATATTTCCCAACATTATTATAAGTCTCAATGAAATGAGCCACGTGTTGCTTTGGGTTGCCCTCGTCATCAAATTACTGAAACTTTAGGGGCTAGTAACCAATTGGCATCTTCAAGTTGTCAATCCTTCGAGTATATGATTTAGAGTTAGTCATAGACAACTTAGAATTTCTATCAAACTTATATTTGAAAGTCTTCATGATAAACTCCTTCAATAAGTTAATGGAAACTAATCCATCAGTAGAAATTTTTAGTTCTTTATTTGCAGTCTTTTCATTTTCGATTAACTATTTCTTTGTGGATGTTTTGCTTTCGTCCTAAGCCTCAATTTATTTCTCCACAATGCAGCTAGCATCAATATTGTCGACTTTATTCATTACTTAAAGATTTGAAAGTCTCGCTTTTAGATATGCTTTGTAAGTCCTTCAATGGCCCTCGTCAAATTTGCAATTTATTCCTCCAAAGTTGTAACACTTGTCACGACCACCATCTCCATGCTCAAGGAATTTGATATTGAGTAGGGAATGGATGATGCATATTCTTTATTTGAGTCTTCACCATCTTCATTCATATCAATAAAATATAGCAACACCTTTTCCATTGCAGGCAAAGAAACCACCTCCAAAGATAATCGCAACCTTTTGGGCATACTTCTTGTGATAACTCCAGCGTTTTTTGCTCCAATACTTGAGGAATTTAAGATAGTAATTTTCAATGCTACTGTCTTGTTGGCGGCCTTGATACTTCAATCTTGATGAAAGAAAGAGATGAGAGATAGAGATGTCCCACTAGGCGTGCCGAAATTTGTAAGCGCAAATTTTTTGGTCTGCAATAAATAAAATTACAAGATAAAAAATATTGTACAAATAAAATAAAATTAAAATTTATCTATTATGGATTCAATCTCTAATTTAATCCTCTGATTCTTCCATTCCAATTATGATCTTGAATTTAATAAGCTCTGCAAAGAACACTGTGGATCTCTTTAAATTTGATTTGAAGAAATTATGCCAATTTGAGGGCTTCGCACATCAAATGCCAAAATATATGAGCTCTACAAAAAATGCCTTGAATGCCGTGGATCTTTTTAAATTTTATTTGAATAAAATAACGCCAATTCAAGGGCTCCGAACCTTAATCCCAAATCAAACACCAGAATATGTTAAGCTCCATGAAGAACACCTTGAATGCCGTGAATCTCCTTAAATTTGATTGAGAGAATTGCTAGACTCTTTCAAAGTTCCTCTTACTTGCTGGAATTTTGTGTTATATGTAGAATAAGCTTTGGTCACCCCCTTTATATAGACACTTGATAGGAGACTGCTACATTGACTTGAATTCCTTAACGATTATCTCTTCAATAAGATAATAATTAAATATCAAAAAATAATATCAATATCTTTGATTTGATTGGTTCATAGATGTAGATACTTCATCTTTGACACTTGTCAATATTTGATTTGAGTATAAAATAAATATTAGAGTATTAATTAAAATTAAATATTTATCTTTTGGAATTAAATTTAATAAATTTCAAAAAAATAAATAGAAATTTTAAATTAATATCTAACATATTATTTTGCGTGTATCACTTTTTAATTGACAAAAAATTAACACGTTTACAAACATGTTTTCGTTTCTTTGCATCACGAATAATTATGTCGATATTTTTTTCGATATATCATAACTAGAGTAGCTTTTAAGAATAGAATCATTTTAGTACTTGAGTTTTGTTATGAATGGATGTTGCATTGATTAAATTTAAAAAAACTTTAAGTACCTTCCAACTTTAAATAATAATTTTGAAATTAAAAATTACAATGTGCGATTATAATTAAGATGCTTTGTGATATATCCAAATTATACCACTTAAAAATAAGTAAAATTTGATTATGTCCTCCTAATTTTTAATATTTAGGTCATAATACGTAGTCAAAAAGTTAATCGAGTATTGCAACTTTTAAATAGTCATGATGTAGATATAGATAGGTATAGATACCTGTAGAAATATAGATATGGGTATAGATAAATATAGATATAATAACATAAAAATATAGATAGATATATTTCATGATTTTTTCTTGGTAGTACTAAATGATCTTCTGTTTCACAAGATAAAATGTGGATAGAAGGACATGCTTTAAATCCTGAAAGGCCTTCTGATTGGTTGGTGGCGATGCACTTGCTACAATCACCAGCCACAATTCCCATACATGCAATCTCCACCACCCATCATCACATGATTCTCCTCCTTCTCTGTCCGCTGTCTGCACATAAATGAAGTTTCCCCACCATAAGTTGTGATCATTTAAGTTCTCCAAACTCCCAGGGAAAGACCCATTTTATAATCAACTGCGTAAATCTTCAACATCAATGGCTGCCACTGCCAGCTCCAACACTTTTGTTAAGGCAACCCCATTCTTGGGCCAAACCAGGAATTCCAATCCCCTTAGAGATGTTGTCGCCTTGGGAAGTGCCAAATACACTATGGTACTCCCCCTCATGGATCTACTCTTATTTTAGTTTTGAGACCAATAAAAATTAAAAATAAAAAATAAAAGAAAATCTCTTCTTTTTATTTTTTTATTTTTTTATTTTTTTGGTTGTCATGAATTTTTGACAGGGTAATGAATTGTGGTATGGACCAGACCGGGTCAAGTACTTGGGACCCTTCTCAGCTCAGACTCCATCGTATCTTAGAGGAGAATTTCCTGGCGACTATGGCTGGGACACTGCCGGTTTGTCTGCTGATCCTGAGGCCTTTGCCAGGAACAGGGCTCTTGAAGTAAAGCATGATTCATCTTTCGTCAGTTTACTAGTTAGCTTCTGGTATTTTGTTGGAATAATAAATGTTTGAGAATGTTCTTTTTTTTTTTTTTTAATAA
>JACGDI010005623.1:27502-39066 GCA_014898725.1 Jacaranda copaia
CTCTCTCTCTCTCTCTCTCTCTCTCTCTCTCTCTCTCTCTCTCCACCTAACTACCTTAAACCCTATGAGTTTGTGGGGAATAAGAAGATATAGTTTCCCAAAAAGCATCTAATATTCATTAGAATGCTGCAAAAACCAATAGGAGGAATAACATTTGATGCTATCATCTTTTACTTTTCTTTCCCCACCACTTCCGTCGATGTTTCTCAGCTTCAGTCTTTTCCAGTCTCTGTACTTTTGCCTTTGCCTCCTTTAATCGAACCTTGTAGTCTTTTTTCCATGAATCAAACCTGTGTTTCAGTCTCCGGAACTCCTCTAAAGGATTTACACAAGATGAATGCCCTGATTTGACCTCTAAAATTGCTTGGGCTTCATCATCAAATTTTTGTTTTCTTTGCTCAAACTCCTTCACTAGTGGACTGACTGGATTTAAACCTCCATTTGTGTCACGACACGACACATCATCTACGCCATTGTTAACAAATCTAACTGGGGTGCTACCACCAGGAGTCTCAGTTCCTATAGACATATCCTCAGAATCATAAAATTGAGGTGATTGGGCTCCATTCAGCCTTCCAGGTTGACCTATAGTATTGTCAGCACCATGACTCTTTTTGGGTGCTGCCAAACTCATCTGCAAAAAAAGAACACGTCTAATTATGAATGCAGATACTTCTTAAGACCTTAATTATCAATAATTTCTCTGGGCAGTCCATGAACAAGAACGACAGTGAGACAATGTTCCAAATTTCGCTACTATTTTGCTCAGACCTATTGGTTCTGCCATTCCAGAAGAGCAAGAAGCTAGACTACAACATAGGTGATATGCTACATTTGATCCTCCACAGAAGATATTAACGGATATACTTCACCATTTTCTATAGTAAATTTGTTCACATGTCAGCAAAACATGAGCCATCAGAGCAGGTCAAGAGGACTCTGCCTGCATTTCCCCCTGCTCAATATCACATATGCAGATCTATTACCAATGAATTTATAACCTAATTACTTCTTGAACAGAATGAAAAATCATCCTAACCCAGAGCAATTTGGGGAACCTTTTAGCTGGTTCTTCTGATCCCAAGCTGTTGCCATTATAGTACATCTTTGTGAAAAGGATACAGCAAACAAACTCACTTGTAAAGATGCCATCTGCTTTTGCCACATCTCCTCCATCGATTTCATCTTGGCTTCATATTCCAACCACCGTGCCTCAAATTGTTGAACTTGCTCTCTGAGAACAGCATTTTCTTTTTCCTTGTGTCCAAGTGTTGCTTCTGCCATCAATACCCGCTTTCGAAGTTCTTCAACAACCAAAGGTAACATCTCTGCTGGCAGATCCTGCTCAGCCAATAAAAGCTGGACTTACTTTGAAATCCATGATGAAACATGAAGAAGCATCATTTACAGAAGAGTGGGTGGGAGAGAGTAATGCACATTTCTATCTCCCTGACAACAAACTTTTCATTTTTCTGCAGTCGCCTAGATGCAAATTTTTCAATACCCTTTCATGGTTAGAATTCAGTTGATTTTTTCATACTTCAACATCATCTTAGATCCGTAGGGGAAAGAGGACCTGTATTTTCACTCAACCACACTTTCACTGAACATAGATGCAAAACATGAGACTACGATGGCAGAAACAAATCGATCCCAGACAGAAGCACTTAAAATTTGCCACATACCGTGCAACTTGAGAAAATAGAATGACAGGAAAACATCTACATGTCAAGTTACTCTAACAGTAAGAGCATCGACTATATAACAGAAAAAACAGAAGATTTATACAATACAAGGTCTTGATAGGATGCCACGTATTACATTCAAATCATGGCTTTTGCAACACAGTACCTTGACTTCAGATATCCTCCTGCCTGGTTCCGGTTTACTGACATTCAATTGTTTTGTATTCCGAAGACGACTAAAATGCACTTGAGCCAACCATCCACGAATTACTGCAAAAGAGAATATAGTTGGATGAGGACACCTTACTGTTCCTCGGCTACACTTAAAAAAGGACAAAACTTTACCAGACTGTATTTGCACAACTGCCATCAGCTGCTCATCTAGCTTCTCATGAGCAACATAGTTTTTCAACCGAAGTAAGACACTATACTCCTTTCTTGCAATTTCACCACGAACATCTGCAGAGATATGATTTCCAACGTATAAGTAAACACAAATTGGTGCACCGTGCACTACAAAAAAGGGAAAAGGAAGCCTGGTTTTCGGTATAATTTGATTCTCATCAAAGGAGCAAAGGTAATAATAAGTACCAGTCTCCCAGATGTAAGCAAAAGCCATAATTACATTCTAGGACTGTGCAAAACAACCCCCCAAACAGACATAATCTGATAGTTACATGAACTCAGAATTCTCAGAGCACAAAAGTATTCTTCTTTAAAAAATCATTTTCACAGCAGAAAATGGTTAACTATAACTGAAAAATGATGCAATAGTTTCTGGCCTTACATGATTGCAACATTACTACTACTCTCTTGAGTTCATGGAAGTCGTGACGAGCCTGATGAGCATGGTAACATTTCTGCACCTCAAGAGTACCCTGCAGAACTTGTTTTCTAATATCTTCCAGAGCTTCAATCTGGCTTCCACCACAGCAGAATATCAGACAAAATAATCTAGAGGATTCTTTCAGTTTCATAAACAATGTTCGAAAGTTTTGTGAAGTCCCAATGGAATACTGAAACAGTCAGCCCATGAAATGCTTCAGAAAATATAGATCTTTAAAACACACAGAAAACACACCTGTCCTGCTCGGAAGTATAATTTTGTATAACCAACTTGGTACATCCATGGGTGGATATCAAACTGCCGCAGAATGAGAATCGACATACTTAAGGGATCTAGACAAGCCATATTTTCTGGAAGTAGGAACCCATACCTGAAAGTCATGCCAGCATATTATGATGAGCCCTATAGTAATCATAAGAAATGAATGGAAATCAAGTTAGCAGCACTCCACCTTCTTGTGAACTCTTGATGGGTCATCCGGGTTGGGTACCCAGATCTCAAAATCCTAACAACTTCTAGGACCCCACAGCATCTAAGCTGCTCTGAGGCAAGATCTTTTTCAAACACACCAGGGATCTGCTTACTGTTTGGTTTTATACAACGAATGAAATGTGGTGTTGTGCTTTCAAGATGATGCATTAATTTCAACAGCTGATCCTGCAATCACAAAAGGAAGTTGCACAAAATTTCATAAAACATATCATGTACGGTGAGGAGTTCCTATCCAATAACTACTATACTCAAGAGAGCAATAAGAGAGGGACATTATAACAAGGAAGCAGTCCTTGAATTATCAGAAATGAAACATTTAAAAGTTGAAAGAAGATCAGTTCAAATTCGCTGTTGAGTGCAGCATTTTTCAGCTTCTTTCCTATCATTCATCCTTTTGGTGTGTGCATTGGGAGGGAAAGGAGGGAGTTGGAAGTGAGGGAAAGAACAAACATAATCACCTTGAATTTTGTCGCAACACTTTGATTTTGACAAGCCAGCATCTCCAACGGCATCAATGTACTATCTGGATTCTGGGATTGTTTGAGCACCATGGAGGCTAAATATTGAGGAAGTCGGCCAGCGCATGATGAGAGTAGTTGAATGGTTTCGGAATGCAATGTATCTCTGTTCTTCTCCAAGAAACCCCCTGTGTCATAAATAACCTAAAGAAAACAGCAAATATCAGCAGGGAAAAGAAAAACAGAAGAGTTTAAGAAACATGAGAGATTAACGCCCAACAGAAGTCAAGGGCAAAACCAGTATGATTTACAACTTCTATTTTAGTTTTTCATCCATGTGACTCATCGAAGAAAGTATTGAGCAATAAGGTACCAATATGACATTTAAAATATTATCATATCAACCAGTCTAAAGATAATATAAACAGAAGTGACATCAATGTAAATTATCTGCCGGGTCCAGCCACAGGCCAACTGGCTTCCATATGAAAACGACACAGCTTCCAGTGCAAAGGAATTTTAATTCATGGCCATAGGCTACTGCTTGATATTGAAAATTCTAAGAGAACTAAATGCATAACATGGAAATGTAGCCATATTATATCATCCGGAGTTGCACATGTCTGACATTCCTATCAATATGCACAACCATATTATGAAATTCCAAAAGAACTAAACACATCACAGGGAAATGTAACCATAGTATATCAACAGGATTCAAACATGTTGGACATTTCTATCAATATGCACAATCATATTCTGACAAAACAACACTATTGCAGATAAATCACAGCTAGCATAACCTCACAGTTGCAGAATTTCATAATATATTACACTTAAATTGAATTACTCTTATAGCAAAGATCATCTATAATTTCAAAACTGATTATTAGAACGAGATGGTGCATACGCAATGGCCACGGACACTTGTACATCATCAGCACAATTAGAACATAATTAGTCAACCTGTTCTATTGATACAGTTAAAGAGTGACAAATTCTCCTGCTACTCCACTAGATGAGGAGCATTCTCTGATGATAATGCTTATTTCTTATCATGGGAACTGATGAAGCAAAGTAAAAGAAACTGAAAATTTATAAATACAAGCCACTGGAAGAAAAGCCTAAAGGCACTTGTTATAGAAAAGCTCTCTCAAAGTTAAAATCAAAATTTGATATAAATGGATTTATCAAAATTATCCGTCCAACCAAAGTATCAAAAGGAAAAAAGAATTGTTTAATACAATTTAAGCAGTGGCTGTTTGCAATCAGAATCACATGGTCACTATTTATAGCTCTTGCCCCAATTAGACACTCCAACGGCTTATAATATATCTGAGTAAGATGCACATACATATCATGAATCTACACTTAACTACTTACAAGTATACCCTGATCCCATAAATATGAACAGGTATTATGCCAGATAAATTAAAGCCAAATCCTTAACATCTGATTCAATTTCAATTGTTGCGCATCTTGTCATTTGTCTGACAGTTTATAGAGATACCACAAAGGCACAGGACAGGTAAAACTAACCTCTCCAGCATAATGGCGAACAATGAATGTTCCACCTCTTTCTTCTTTGAAGCAATGGTTTGCATTCAAGTGCTGCTTAAGTTTAGCCGCAAAAGTTAAATCTGTAGCCTTCGGGAAATTTGATACTTCATCCAATAAAGATATCAACCCAATAGGTCTCTGTTCAAGCACACCAGTGTGACCATAAATACACAAAATGGTAAAGAAAAAAAACCCAACCATAATGCCATTCTGTTTTGTTCCATGCCCAACTATTCAACTGTAAAAGGTAAAATTAAGATCTAACAGCAGATTAAAAAAACAAATAATTTAGATGGACTAAAAAGGGTTTAGCAAAAGATTCTAATGATAAAGACAACCTGGCCTTGCCACAAAAAAACCCCTCACCCCCAACACACAAATTCAAATTGACCATATCAAATTGTGAATGTTGTCCCAAAAGGAAGCCCCACACTTTGATGACCACATCCCACTCACCCACTGCCCAAAAACAAATTGAAAGGAAAAGGAAAAAAGGCCCTACTACTTATCAGGACTCATGGATACAAGATACTGAGACATTGGGATAGAGAATACCATCTCAAAGAGATCCAAGCAGTCTTGGTTGTCTTCAAAATCTATTTTTTTCCAGTCAATTCCATCTAACTCACACTCCTGCAATTAAAATTATTACAAAATCACTAATAACATTCCAATTCCAGTGTTGTTATTCTAAAACATAACACGCGCATTTTGCTGTCTGCATGAAGTTAATTGCTTATTCAGATTGTTGGGCACAAAGATTTAGGAGCTAAGGTTCACTGAGGAAAATAAAACCGGGGCTCAACTTTAGTGAAGTAAATTGGAGAAGGCAACTAAAAAGTACGAAGTGGTCCAGTTGTGCCCTTTTTCAAACTCATTGGAGTGGAACATATATAAGATAGTTACCTCTTGCTCAAGTTTGAAGAGATGCCGATTAAAATATTGCTGGAGCCTCTCATTAGCATAATTTATGCAAAACTGTTCAAAGCTATTTTTCTGGAGCCAAAAAGAAGAAGGAATTATTAGAGCAAGACACAGTTACATCATGCCATGAAGGACTAGAAAAATCAAACTAATTGTACCTTAAATGATTCAAATCCATAAATATCTAGAATGCTTATGGATCGCATGGTATTATGTTTGCTCATTCCAAGTGATAAATTGATCTCTTCTACAAGCCAATCAAACAAACTTGCATAGATGAACTTTGCCAATGTATCTCTTCTATCAGTTGCCTAAAGAAAGGAGGAGAAAGCACCATAACATCAACAGACATGTACATGGGAGAGTGGTTTGTATAAACACAAGCAAACTTAATGTGATGCAAGAATCTGTTAAAGCACTACTGTGAAATTGGTGTAGTTTTGAAATGGTGTATCTCCAACAGATAGAGAATCTTTGACAATGTGAACCTGTTGTAGTGTCAGCCTTCTGGCAACCCAATCCTTTCCAGCTTGTATTTTGCGGGTTGACAGAACAAGCATTAGGTCCTGCTCACTGCATCCTATTAAGCTAGCAGCATTGATAACAGCTGTAGATAAGGGGATCATTAGATAGTTGTGTCAAAGCACCTACAGCTAAATTATTTGGTAATACGAGATTAATCCAGAAATTATCATAAAGAAATGTTCTGCACATAAAGATTATCAATAATTTCAGAAGTTATTTCATAATTCAAGAGTAGTCCACCCGAGCTAATGAACTCATCCCACCCTGAACTCTTATTTAGCACATTGAAATAACCAGAGACCACTAATGTCCAAGACCTAAAACAATGTTCACATAAATGAAAGCCTTCCCCACCATTGAAGGAGCATTAAGGGGGGAGATTATATCCATACAAAACAGAAAGGAAAAGGAAAAGCAATGAGTGACTGGCAATAAAAACAAAAATTAAAGAGATGAAGAAACCGAAGAATTATCCATGAGCCAATACAATTCACAACAGAAGGGGGGAAGATTTTCATAGATCATTTCATCCTTGATAAATCATGCAATGCACAAGAAAAAGGAGTGCAAAGGAAAATATTAGAACGCAGAAATCAGCATTCTCAAAAAATTCCATTCCTTCTTCAATGGACAACTGCTGCTTGGATTCAAGATTATGAACTAAACCACAAGCAGTTGCTTAACTCATTCTATAGTTAAATTGTTTCGGCCTTCTCACATTTTTATCTAACAAAAACAAAAAGTGCCTAACAATCAATTGGAAAGAAATACATCACTGACCACATGTAGTTAAGTTCTTCAAATAGCATATGTTCAGTTTGAACTTGTGTACTGATATGCTTGGTGAAGATGTCATATAATTACAGAAAGACAGGGGAATCATGTTATGCAAATGCAAGAATTTCCACCAGCTTTGGTTCCATAGGAAGCTAACCTCTGTCTGCAATCATAAATTTGCTGGAAAATGTTCTTTGGTGCGGAAAGTATCTTATGTTGTGCAGATTCAAGAAAAGTATCCAAAGATATGCTGAAGAAGGTCCATAACATACATGATACTTTAAAATTATCAATAAACATCTTCATTAGCAATTTTATGATTAATTGAGAGCGTCCCCAAATGATAGAGCACAGAAACTTCGAAAGTGTTAGTGTCCCACATCGGTAAAATAAATAAACTACAGTCTCTATATATGGTTTTAGGCAATCCTTACCTCTGAAGCTGGATTTTAGAATTGAATTAGGCCCAAAGTCAATTCCTTAACATAGTATCAGAGTTATTCATTCCCAATGTTGGGTCATCCAGTGTTATTTGGCCATCCATTTCATGTTATTTCACACTCCAAATGTTCATTCCTGAGCGCGCGCAGAGTGTGTTAGATGCCGACATCTATGAAATAAATAAGTTGTGGTCTCTATATATAGTCTCAAGCAATCCTCATCTCTTGAGCTAACTTTTGGGATTGAGTTAGGCCCAAGGTCCATTCTTTAACAAAAAGCAAAGCCACATTTGACCCCACTCATCTAATCTAACATTTTGCCACATTTTTCTTTCAACATATACTTGGCTCAACATCCAGAAGATAGACAAACTTTAAACTCTAATAATCTTGAAAGAAAATGCAAACAATTAATTCAACACAACTATTTATTTTCCTAAAATAAATGACCAACAGAAAGTTCATTCGGTACGAATATCTATTTCTTGAAAATAACTGATCAAAAGAAAATTGTCTACACACAAATAAATAAATAAGTAATACAAGAGAATGAAAACTAAATCAAAACATCAAGCTACCTTCATTAGCGGCAACCTCTATGTGGTTTTGATTATCAGTTACAAGAAATGATATGTTTCCCAGCCACAACACAGCAGCAAGCATCTCAAAGGCATGCTCCTGATATTCTTTGCAAATTCCAACAGTATTCAAGGCTCCCTAGTGAGAGAAAAGCATTATATAATTAGTAAAACTTGGTAATAACCAGAAAGAATAGAAGTTCTACAAGCATCTAAGTTCTTGGAAATCTAATCTTTAATGTCAAGGGCTTTCTGCTCGGCAGCACTGCAATTTCCTCACTCAAGATTCAAAACTCTTCAGATTTAATGGAGGAGAGATTGGTCAAAATGTAAGGGTAAGAGCTAAATCAAAGCGGGTGGTAAATCCAATATATAGCAAATGTGGGAGTGCTGTTACATTACCATAAGCATATGAAACTTCTGAGCATCATCAACATTGTGGATTTCCAAGCAATCACTCTGATTGAGATAATTGTAGTCAGAAGCCCTTTTTAACCTCAACCTACCTGAAAGAGAAACCATGTACCAAATCTTACTAAATCCTAATCTTGCTAGAAAGCTATTAACATGTCTTTAAACAATAAAAGATAAAATAAACTATGATAGCATTTGCTAATTAAACATCAACCTGTATGCTAACTGGCACAGATCAAAAAAGGTTCCAACAGCTGGCAAAAAACATTGGCGTTAACATTTTCTGTAAGTCAGAAATTTCACCTTAACTGCATTGAGCTAATGATATTTTTCATTATGAATAATTCTGGTGAATAGTTGGAAATACATAACAGTAACAAAAAGAATAAGATTTTTTCTGTTGGATAAGTTTCACACATATTTCACATTGATATAAAGTTTTGACACATGAAATAACATGATATGCTAATTTAGACTCTCAAGTCAGCCTTAAGCACCACATCAACAACAATTTATAAGTCCTCAGGTGACATTAATTAAGGAAATGAAAAAAAGAAAAGAATATGGGAACAGGCACTTTTGAAATTGGGTAAAAAAGCTGAAAACAAACCTCGGAGATTGGAAGGAGCCCCAGAACAAAGCTGGTAGAAAATGTGATAGGACCGCTCTCCTTGGGCCAACTGAACAACTCTCGACTGATCCAATGTCATGTTTGGTTTGGTTACAAATGTTAGTCCACAAAGGAGATGCAGAGTAAGAGAAGAGAGTAAACATTATTTTTGATAGACTCACCAACCTTTTCAAGGAGGACTATTACCATAAATTCAGGAATCAATGTTTGATATGCAAAAAATTGTGGCAACAAGTGAGAAAACAATAACTAAAACAGAAGTCAAGAAACCATATTCCCAAATTTCAACTTGGCAAGTACAAGAATGCTTACATGTCTGTATTTGAGCGCCACATATTTGTCCAGTGCCACTAAAGTGGATTTCGATTAACTTTCCCTGCACCAAATTCACAATATCACCAAGCCATGTTTTCTCATGTTGATTGCTAAAGTGTAACATGGGATGCCTCTTAATTAAGGGATAAGATCAAAGACAACTCACAAATCGGCTTGAGTTGTCATTCCTGGCTGTTTTGGCATTACCAAAGGCCTCCAGTATACAGCTTGTTTGCAAGACTTCAGACTCTATACCACCACTCCCCCCACCAAGTGTAACCAAATATTGCATTGCAATCTTAGCTGTTTCAGTCTTCCCAGCACCACTTTCTCCACTACAAATCATAACAAGAAATTGTTTCTTCATGAAAAAATTCATTAATTATATGATAAGTCATAATCGAAACATTAACTCCAATAAAGCATCATAAAGTCAGGAAAAAGACCAAAGAATCAGAGGGGGAGCTGGTTACAGAAACTGAAAAGGAGATGTAGAAAAACTTCAGTAAACCTTATGATGATAGACTGGTTTATTTTATCTGCAAACACAAAAGTAGTAACAGAAAATGAGGGTTAGCACCTCAGCCCGAGGGATGTGTTAACAATAGCGAGCATTTTCTCCAGTATTTTAAGGTACTTTATCGCACCTGTCATCATTTCATTGTATGCTTTGTCAGCAACAGCATAAACATGTGGGCTGTCCAAAAGCTTCTGTCTATAAGCTGTAACCAAGTCATTCCCATATAGCTGGACATCTTTGAAAGGATTAACTGCTAGTAAAACAGGACCCGCCTTGCTCTAGATAAAACAAAGACAAGAAATCGTTCAAGACTTCAAGCACAAAGCATCATATGTACACACTAATAGGAACTTCCCAGTTAGTACTTACATATATTATGTCTTGCAAATATCTCCGTTGAATATTGTAAAGAACTGAAGGCTCATTCAAATAAATAAGTTGCAAAAGATCATCCACTTCCTCTAGAATGTCTGGATTGGCAGGTAAGAGGTCTCGTGTGGGAACCGTCACAGCCTATAGTTATATCACAATGAGGACATTAATATGCTCTTCAGCTTTAAAATGGTGAAAAGACAAAAAAAATCAACTGAACTAACACTTCCATCCGACAGCAAAACCAATGCTTTCTCCCCTGATGGTGATTTTATCTGTCCTGATTCCCAGACGCCATCATGTAGCCGGCACCAAACACGAAGTTTCTGAAAAGATGCACTCTTTCAAAATGAGTAGCTGGTGACAAATCCTACATAGCACACTAAGTGCAAACATGCTAAACATTTTAGCAAAACAAGAAGGCATGATTCTTGACCATTGTTACAACTAAAATCATGACCCCAACTATTGATTTGAATGCCCCTAGTACTCAGTATAAAGGTTACTCTTACACCGTGAGGATCACCTGGAACAGAAACTTATCCAACCAAATACTTCAGTGAACAGGATGACAAATGGCATGTAAACCAAATACAATTTGACACGTACAAAAGCAACAGAGGAAGGGACATGGAAAGTAGCATATCACTATCCAAGTTCACAGGCAAGAGATTAGAAGCCACAGTTCTGATTTTTTGTCTTGCAGAAACGGTCTCGCCTCAGGTAATGTATTCAGAGCTACTGATAGAACGAAAATATTGCAAACTTTTAACAAATAACGCTGTAAATTTAGTAAATGTTTATCAAGGAATAGAAGCAAGTATGACGATTACCATCATCTTTTTATTACATATGAAGCATGTCTTACAATTTTAATATAGAAGTCTAAATATATTATCCGACTATCCTGTGTAATTATGTCGCATTTATATAATTAGATATGATTCACCATAAAAATCACAGTTCTTCCGAAACCACATGATAAATCTCACAGTTCTTTTCCTTCGTCTTTTTCTCCTTTTTTTT
>JACGDI010005623.1:39155-52307 GCA_014898725.1 Jacaranda copaia
ACAACAAATCGGCATTCTTAAACATCTAATTCTGTAAAATAAAAAATAACGAATATCAGCAATCAGACAACAAAATCGCACAACATTATCTACCTCTTTAATAAAATAACCCACGTTATCATCCCATTCGGACAGCCTAAACCTCAGAACAGATCCCGGAGGCAAGCTTGCAAGCCTGGAATTGTCATTCTCCTCCGACTTTTGCTCGTGTTCCCTCTCATCTGATGCTGCCACGACATACGGTGATTCCCCTGGTTCCATTTCTTTAACTTTTTTAGCCCCAAAACTATTCCCTTTCTGTCCTTTGGTTTCTCCCTTGTTCACATTATAATTCAATGAGCTCTGGGCTGTCCCGGATTCACCAACTTCAAAGCTCGTAGGCAGCAGCCGCTTGGCAGATGGAAGGCGAGCACGAGAGGTCGGCTTGGGACGTGCCGGGAGAGCCGGAGGCATGTCCTTTGGTTTCTCATCCTCGTCTCTTCTCCGGAGAGATTCTAGCATTTCCTCTAAGGAGCTCCGCGCCATAGAGTTTGGAGATACAGACAACATCTTTTTCCTTGTAGTATCAGAAAAACCCCTCAAATTCCAGTCAGAACTGCGCAAAAATCCTTACTTGTTTGATTTTGAACAGTGTCAAAGTCAAACCATGAGTCTAAAACCCTGACCTACAATTCTCCGAAAAGTGGAGATTAAATTGAACACCATTTTCAGGTGAAAACTAAAAATAATTAATTTTTTCCGAAAACCAAAGCAAATTCAAAAGCGGAAGCAAACTCTGAGCTCGTCCACAACTGAAAAGCTTCTAGCGGAAAAGTGAAAACCTTTCGTGAAAACCAAGTATGAGGAAGCAAACTCAACATTTGTGGTTTAAGTACGACAGGAACGAGGCTACTATTATTTGAGGAAACGAACCTAGGAGATATGCTTTAATGGCGAAAGCCCTTCAGTCTTTTGCAGAGTTCTGGAGGAGATTTTGGGATAGGGTAGGAAGCCGGAACGGAGATGGATGGAAAAAGAAAAAGGGGAACTAAGTATGGGATTAGAGATCTTGAAATAATATTCCAGTGTCCAGGTCCGCTCCCAGGGGTTGAAATTAATTAAAACCGTTAAGATCTGATAAGGAAACAAAATATATTTATTTTTTGAAATTTAAAAATGGAAGAAAAATATAGTTCAAAATAGCGGCATGGGATTAATTAATTAACAGGGAGGAATTGCGACTGTTAGTGGGGGGCCCGGGCTTGGGAGTGGAATGTTCCTACGCTCTGTAAACTGTAAAATGACATTTTTAGACTTCCCAAGTCTAATTTCTATATTCTTTTTTAAGATAATTTTATGATAATCTTGTGATGCTAATAAATCATCTAAATTCATTTGCCACATCATTCATGTAAGCTATCATATCCAACAAGTCAATCGATCATTGTCTTATTCTTTTTTTTAACCAAAATAAAATAATATTAATTATTTTTTATGAATTTAACTCAATATTTATTCATTTGCAATCTCCATATATGATAGTATTATATTTGATAGAAAAACTAATTGGGAAGATTCAAATTATTTAAGCTCCAATTAATGAAGGAGTTGGGTTGGGTGTGGATTAAGTCATTAGCAGTTGAGACTGGGCATTTTAATGCAAGAGAAAATGTAGTAGCTTGGAAATATTAAAGACCTTTAATTTTGTTTCATGGCTTTTTATACATTTTGGTTGATGAGATATATATAAAGGGATATATATATATATATATATATTATAATGAGTTAATATGATGAAATTGGATTTTTCATTCACAAACATTCAATCCAACGGCTTCACTTTCTTTTTACATCTCCTTAAATAAATAAGTTGCCAAAAATAATATAAATAGACACAAAAAAAAAAATTTAAAAAAAAGAGTATAAATTGTGTGTCCGCAGCATTTAAAAAATGCTATTTCATTTGTACAGATACACACATAAAAGATTTAGTATAATTTAAATTTTAAACTTTACATATATAAATATGAGAATAATTGGAAACAGAAAATCCGTGGAGGTATTGGCAATACAAAGCATAAAGCATAAAGCATAGTGCATTAGTAAGAGGTCCTCCAAGTAGGTAGGTACATTGTCAATTATTGACCTCAAGTACAATGACACCCACACCCCGAACGAACGAACGAACGAACTAGTATTTTTTCAATTGCTAATTGCTATCTTAGAATTCATACCCAAGAATAAGTTTGACGTATCCTATACGTCAAGAAACAGACGCTGCCCAATGCCCACCCACTCACAAATAATTTTGTCCATAAACTGCACTCATTTTTTCTCACAAAAGCTTCACCAGCCAGATTCTACTCTCCATTGTATGCACCTTAGTATTTTTGGATTGGACAGCACAAATTATTATCCCACCTTCATTCACTCCAAAAATTGAGTGTCCAACGTGTTCGAGTTAGGCTGCTCAATTTTTTATCTTATCTTACATTATTCTAATTTTTTCACTTGATATCTTTAAAAGGGTAGAATTATTTTATTACACGCACTCCAAATTTTAGTTGGGAATTAAATACCAAAGTATAATTTATTTTCTTCTTAAATTTTACCTAATTCAATTAGGTTAGGTTCAGTTGAAATTTTATTTTAATCAATATGAATGTCCACCACCCTTAACTGTACTAGAAATGACATAATTGGTTCAATCTGTTACATCACATTTGAATCCAAAAATTTAATGATAATAAGAGACATATAAAAGAATATGCACTCGGATTCTATAATAGTGATTTTACTTTTATAAAAGATAGGTTTCAATTTTTAGCTACAATTTAATCTATTTGACTTTTTGCATTACCTTTTTTTCTGTTTATGTGTTCTTTAGCACATTTCCTTTCAAAATATAAGATTCAGACATAGCCTTAGGATTTATTACTTTCTACAACGTATTTTGTATGTGCATTCAAACAAAAACATATAAAGAAAAAAAAAATTGATAGCATTTTTGGTAACTTTTTTGTTATTATTATCCCTTTTATTTTAATGGTCGTTATTGTTCATTAAAAATAAAGAAGATCGATCTTATTATTGAAATATTTATCAACCATATAATTAATTATCCAAAGCAAAAACTTAATTTACAAAGTTATAGAATAATATGTCCCCAGTATTAAATTATTAATGCTTTTTTGTTTTTGTTTTTTGCCCTTTCAAATATCTCATTTTCCTCTTGTGTTGAGAGTCCCATTCATGTCCCCCACAACCAAAGCATAAATGATCCTTTATGCTTTTGGTTGAGATTGATGATGGTCAAACATCTAAAAACAAACAATTGGAGAGAGGGAAAAATGTGGCGGTTGTTAAAGTAATTAGGCTAAACAAGTGCGCGTTGGGAGGTGAAGGGGGCATGATACCAACGGTATAAGTGGGACCCAACCCCAATCCAGCGTCAATTGAGGAGAAAAGAAAAAGAAAAAAACGCCATAGATTAATACAACTACAACCACATTGGACAGCCAATTTGAAAATGTGGGTCAGGGTGCAGTACCTAATCCCGCGGGTGTTGGATCCTAATTCGTGTTGGTGTTTCCGTGGCGCTGCCTCCACCATTTTCCATTTTCTATTTTCTATTTTCTATTTTCTTCCATTTGGTCTTGTTTTGTGGTAGCCACTACACTCACTCTGGACAAAAATCAATTATTCCCACACTCTCAAGTCTCATCTCTTGTTTTTCCTGATTTTTGAGTTTTTCTTTGTCCGGCCACATCCTTTCACGTAAAGTCCTTTTCAGAGAAGAGAGAGAAGCAACTCTTTTTCCCTCTCAAAGATATTTGGAAAAAGTCCTCCGCGTTATTCTTTTGCATGCATATATACATAACACTTTTATTATTTAATTTCATATAATTATATTTATCTACATACTATTCCTATCATTATATCAATAATAAATATGTATGTTTACATCTTTGAATCATTACTATAGCGCAAATATATGTGTTTCAATCATTATATTAGTATAATAATATAAAGTTTAACATGATTTAATCCATTAATCAAAATAAAATCTTACATGCACCATTAGACATCCACAATAGAAAACATCCCCTCAAAAAAGAACCAACCACATGTTTTTCAAAAGTAAATCTCAATAATTTTTGGATCAAAATCAAAAATACTTTTTGATGATATATATTTTTTAGAGCTATGACCTATTCATCAACTCAAAGGTCAATCGACAAGGAAGATAGGTTTAGGGAGCAATTAAAGAAGCGAGTTGAAACCTACAACCAAGAAACATATATTAGGCTAGTCGATAAGCTCCTTGGCTATGACCTTCCGATGCTTAAGTCAACAAATATTCAATCAAAAGGTAATTTGGCAGAATAACGGCTTTGTGAGAGTAAAATAGCATACCTTGGACTCTAGCTAACAGTATCATTAATTCAGACAAGATGGTGGTTCGACTACATTAAAAAATGCAAGCATAACTGGTGACAGACTCTACGATTAATACAACCACAATTAGGAAAAGAGCCGCTGTCTATCCTGCTTGACCATACCCGATCAAGAGGGCTATGGTCACATATACTTGTAGGTCTCCCATTGACTTTCTTATAAGGTTGATAAGTTTCGTTCGTGGTCGATATTGGATCTTTATTCTTGGGCCCGTGGATTGACTTGGGTCGAAACTGATGTTGAGTATTGAGTTAACTATATTGTGCATGTCCATCATATCCACATCAGATATTTAATTTCCGGTACAAAATTTCAAATAGTTTTTCTCAAGACACTTCAAAGTAATACAAACATATACAACCTGTCGCTTATAATTTTCTTTGCTTTGTTAAACTACTTCTGCTTTTTTCTTCAGGACAATAATAGGCAAGTTGAGGAAATATCTGTAAATTAGTCCTTACAAACTATATATGATTGGGCCACTGGCCGTGACATGTGTACACTTCTTCAAAGCTATGTCTATCTATACTATTATGTGGACTTTGCTCCCCTTCAATCACTTTCTCTTCCATTACATTCAACACACAATTAGATTTTTGTCATACTATAAAAAAATTAATCTAATCGTAAACATTAATTTTTTGTGAACCATAATCTTATGTCAAGTTAAAAAACAATAAAAAAATTTTAACTAAGAAAACTCAATATTCATTCTTCCAATCTTGGCTTATTTATAGTTGCCGAAATCAAATTAGATGGCCAAGCTTTATTATTACTTGATAATGCAAAGGACAAAGAAAAAATGGATTATCAAATATTTTTTTTAAAAAAAATACAAGACTCAAAAAGGAGAAGAGCCATCTAAAGAATTTCATATAATTAATTCCATGGAACCAAGTGTTGAATATTGTCTTTTCATTGAACCCAATAGAAGAACTCGAGAAATTAATTGAACTCAACAAAAGAACATGAGAATATTTTAAGGTAAAAAATTGATTTCACCAAAAAAGAGATAGAAAAAATGAATTAACAGACATAATGTCGAACATAAGTTTGAGGCATGTAGTTGCTAATGCGAATATTGTTTTGAGAATGCACGTTAAATATATGTAATTTATAATTAAATATTTCAAAAAAAATATGTAATAAGTGTATTGATGAAATTAATTTATTAATATTGAAAAAAATAGATTACCAAACCAAAAAGAATGCATGATCCAGAACTCGAAAGGAAAGACCGGCCATACTGAAAGAAAAATAAAGCCATCACTTAAGCTAAAGACTTCATTTTCTTGATGGGGTTTATGGGCTGGTGTATTTTTTCACTTGATAATGCAAGGGCCATACTGTGAGTACGTAACAATTTTTTTAATGAAAAAGATGTCCATGGAACCTCAACCCAGTAAATTCCCAAGTTGTCGATAGTCATCCTTTTGCTAGATTGGTTATGTATTCAGATTAATCATTAGAATGATCGGAAAGTTGGAGTGATGTGGGAAATGAATATCAAATTTTCTTATTTAGAATCTTCTTCTTATTTTTTTAATTTGAGTTAAGATTTTAATTGATGAAAAATCATATTTACCATTAAATTAATTCTTTGTATGATATGGCAACAATTTAATTGTGTATTCGGTGTAATTGGAGAGAAGCGTATTGGAGATTAGCCAAATCCCTATTATGATTTATGTACAGGATGAAGAATTAGACCATAATTGAGTTAATTTTGGGACAAATCTCAATTTTGAAAGCTGTGAATTTTTTAATGAAATTAAAACATTTTTGGTTCACTTTTATCCAAAATAATTCAAGATTTATTTAAAATAAGTAATAAATTAATCCAAATACAAATTTAATTTACTTTCGTTATTAAAAACTATATACTTATTAAATACTAGCTAAAAATGATTAAAACATTTTTTTTTATCAATAGTTAACATAAAGGCATTATATTATCATTTAATATTTTTTATTCAAATTCAAAATAATTTCAAAGTTAAAAAAATTATATAACATTTATATAAGAAAATGCTTACTGTATTTCTAAAACAATTTACATATCATTGTTTAATTAGAAAAAAATCCCTAATCCTACTTCAAATTTAGTATTCAGTACCCACTAGAAATGTTTACACACTAAACTCCCCACTTTTTCACAAAAATTAGGAATTACTCCTCATATCTCTTAAAAAAGCCTCTATACCCTTGTATTTGAAAAAAACAACAAAAATATTTGAGAAATGCATTTATATCTTCAAGAAGAATGCTTTCTTCTTTTTTTTTTTCTACCTGAAAATGGCTTCTTGAGGAGCGAAAACAAAAGGGGGCGAAACCATTCTTCCTCTGCCATCGACGTGAGACTGAGAGATGAAGAAGTGAAAAGAAAAAAGAAAGACACCGAAATTTTTGCCATTTTTCTGCGACAATGGAAAAAAAAACATCTACGAAAAGAAGTTGAGTACAAAAAGAAGTGAGCAAAAGAAATACATGTATGTTTTCTGAATTTTCAATTTCAAAGGTCATTGATTTTTCAGTGTTTATGGTTTTAATCCATTTTTTAGTCGTTAAACACTTGAACCCATTTAATAAACATATGATTTGTGTTGTGAGATGGAAAGTTTCTAATTTGTATTTGAAGGACATGAAAATTGGACTCCTCCTTTTTGGGGTTTATACTTCTTTTACATAAAATTATATATGGTAAAACTATCTGAAAGTGGTAGTATATTATCTGTAAAACAGAGCATCCAAGCTTTGCAGTATACATTACGCAAAATTGTACTATATGATCTGTGTAACTACAGTACAATTTATAAGCAAATACAGTATAAAACATTCAATCTTACAGTACACAGGAAAAAGTCTAGTATATAACCTGCAATACATTTTAAAAGCAAATGTAGTACAAAATATTCAAACTTGCAGCACACATTATGAAAAAGTCTAGTATATAACTTGCAGTATATTTTAGAAACAAATGTAATATAAATATTCAAGCTTGGAGTACACATTAGGCAAAAGTGTAGTATATAATTAGTGTAATTGCAGTACATTTTAGGAGAATCTGTAGTTCAAAAATATTCAAGTCTTTAGCATACATTAAATGAAAGTGTAGTATATAATCCGGTATTTACAGTATATTTTAGAAGCAACTGTAGTATAAAACATTCAAACTTGAAGTATACACTAACTGAAATTGTAGTATAATATATTATGTATTTTTGAAGTACATTTTAGAAACATATGTAGTATATAAAATTCAAACCTGAAGTATACCCTAATTGAAAGTGTAGTATAATATATTATATGTTCTGAAATATATTTTAAAAGTATCTGTAGTATCAAATATTCAAGTTTTCAGTACACATTATCTAAAAGAATTAGTTTATTATCTGTTTATATACTAATTTTTCTTTATCTAATTGCAACAAAGCTAAAACATTATGAGGTCTGCTCTTGTTGCTCCCCCTAATTTTTTCAGAGTAAATTAGAGATTGTGAAGTCCAAGATATGGTCAAAATATTTTGATGCATTGAAGAAGACCCCTTTTTATATATACATGGATATGCCCAAGTTAAGTTTAAGCTTCATTTGGCTCAAAGTTATACTTAGGAGATTTGACCCAAAAAAGTTGTCATTTCATTTTTTGGAGGAGGTTGAGGTTCCTTTTTCTACAGCTGAATTTTTTATGGTTTTAGGGTTGCCATATGTGGGGCAATCTGTTGATAAAACATTGAAGATAAAGTCTTCAACCTTTGACAACTTTTTTTTTTTGGAAAGCTACAGAATATTACTAGATTTGAAATAGAAAAAAAAATTGAGGAGTATGTATGTAAGAATAGTGAAGAGGACTTGAATAATTTTTGTAGGTTGTACATACTTTTTATTTTTAATTGTTTTCTGTTTCCAACATCTAATTATTGAACTCTACGATTTCTCCTACCATACTTGGATAATTTGTCTAGAGTTGGTCTGTATGTATGGGGCATAGCTGCATACAATTTTTTTGTCAAAGATATGAAGAACCATTTAGGAGTAGGTAGAGAAAAAATCAAAAAATACATTGACAGGTGCACAATTGGTTTGATAGTAAGTGTTTGCTTCATTTTTCTAATAACATTGATTATATTTATATTTAAGTGAGTACAATTTTTTAATTTATAAATAGCAAGCATAGATCTATGAACGCATCCCTTCACTGGCTTCACCAGCGAGTTTATTTGAGTTTTCATATTTTTACCGGTTAAAGGATAGAAACTCCCACATAATGTGGAGAAGGTAGAGAATAAAGTAAAATAAATTACAGCAAAAATGGTAATAATTATAATAATTCATTGTTAGCTTTTTGTATAAAAATTTGAATTTGATAATTATTTTCATTGTAATAGGTTGTAGCCCTCAACCCTGCTCCAGAGGAGTTAGAATTGATAGTTTTGATCAAGAAATTAGAGGCTGCCAGTAATGCTATCAATGAAGTTCATGTTTGTGATCATACAGTATATGAAGAAATTATTGCAGCTAAAGTTGAAGAAATTAAATCATTGAAAGAAAAAATAGCTTCATTCAATATGATGGCAATGAAGGAGTAGGGTGAGAAAGAGTATCTAGATGAGCACAAGATTGAGGGGGAGGAGCTTGAAGAGAAAGCTGGTGAGTTTGTACATGAGGGGGACCTTGATTTGGTAGATAATGCACAAAAAGAAGTGGATGAATTTAAAAACATGGTGGATGAAGAAAGTCAAACAAAACACCGTCATGATCCTTTAGATTCCCCCATACCTTTGAAGATAGAAGTTTATGTATCAATTCAAGTGGCTGAGTTCGAGGAATTTGAGATTGAAGTGGTAAATGTCATATCCTCGATGGTGATAAATGTGTGTAATCGAGAAGATAGAAAGCCAAAATAAAATTCTCCAGATTTTGTTAGCCCCCCAAGCACCACACCAACCAAAAGAGCAAGAGAAGTGACAAAGACCTATGGTCCTCCTCATCCTCATGCCAAAAACAAAAAAAGGAGAAGAGAAGGAGTTATCAATTACTTAATATTTTAAGATTTTGCTATTTGCATTTTATTTGTAAATTGTCTGTTTGTAATAAATGTAATGATATCTTATTCTTGATTAGTTGATATTTGTACTTAATATGTTAAGTCTTTTGTATTCCAAGTTGGTGATATTTATAATTAATGTGCTATTCTTTTGCACTCCATATTGGTAATATTTGTACTTCATGTGCTGATCTTTTATACTCCATGTTGGGATATTTGTACTTTATGTGCTGATATTTTATATTTGATAATTGATCCTTTATACCTAATGTACTTGAGTTTTGTACCCTATGTAGGCATATTTTGTACTCCAATAAGGGATACTTCAATAGTTGATACTTTGCACTTAATGTGCTTGAGTTCTGTATTCCATGTTGGCTATATTTTATACTTCAATAATTGATACTTGCACTGAATGGGGATGATTTATATACTCCATGTTGGATATATTTTATACTTTAATAGAAGATACTTCAATACTTGATACTTTGCACTTAATGTGATTGAGTTTTGGACTCTGTGTTGGCTATATTCTGTACTTTATTAGGGGATACTTCAACAGTTAATACTTTGCACTTAATGCGCTTAAGTTCTGTACTCCATTTTGGCAATATTTTAGATTTCAATAAGTGATACTTCAATTGTTGATACTTTGTACTTAATGTGCTGGATTTTGTACTCCATGATAATATATTTTGTACTTCAATAAGGGATACCTTAATACTTGATTCTTTGTACTTTGTGTGCTTGAGTTCTATACTCTATGTTGGCTATATTTTGTACTTCAATAGGGAATACTTCAATAGTTGTACTTTGCACTTAATGCACTTAAGTTCTGTACTCCATTTTGGTAATATTTTGGACTTCAATGGGTGATACATCAATTGATTAATGTGCTGGATTTTATACTCTATGATGATGTATTTTGTACTTCAATAGGGGATACTTCAATACTTGATTCTTTGTACTTTGTGTGCTTGAGTTCTGTACTCCATGTTGGCTATATTTTGTACTTCAATAAAGGATACTTCAATAGTTGATACTTTGTACTTAATGTGCTGGATTTTGTACTCCATGTTGGTATATTTTGTACTTCAATAAGGGGTACTTCAATACTTGATTCTTAATGTGCTAGCTTTTTGTACTTCAATTGTTAACACTTTGTACCTAATGTGTTGTGTTTTGTACTATAAGAGACCAAAAACATCAGTCCAATCTTGATGGCAGAGGAACCAGCTAGCCCAAAGATTGAAGCACCTAATCCTTATAAAGGAAGGACTGATTATAAGGGTTGTGAACTCATTCCAGTAGAAGAGCGAGAAGTCATCAACAATTTTGTCAAAAGAGATAATTTGGGGTAACAAAATTGGCTTATTATTTTTCTTTTAGATAAATTGGTATCTGAACTAACAATTAACAATTGTGTTGGATGGCTGTCTGGGAAGCAGCAAGATAGTTTCTAGATGGAAGAAACTTTTGTGAACTCTTATTTAGATGAGAACTTACTAGTGATATAGTGGACTGCTACATGTCGATATTATGCAGCCCATCTTTCGGCAACAAGTGTCACCACAGGGTGTGGTTTACGTTCGCAATAGTGCAGGTATGTGTCAGTTTTCTAACTTAATTTAGTTCACATTTCCAATTAGTATAACCATTTGTTTTATATTTCATAGGCTGACATATTAGACAAACTCGAGGGAATCAACTTGAAGGATATGACGGATGAAGAATTTATGGAGATGATACCTACACTTAACTCCTTTACCCTTAAAGATTTAGAAAACCTCATGTTGGATCTTGTAAACCAGTGTTGTTACATAATCCTACCAATTTGTCGACACGATCACTAGTTTTTGGTTGTCCTCAACACCTCAACTTATTATTTCTTGTATATGAATTCAATAATGGCTGCTAGATACAAACCGACAACTACTGCCATTGTAAGTTTGCTTCCTTCCCCTATGATTTCTTCATAAAGTAGGGAGTCAACAACTGATCAATATTTTTGTAGGCTTCATTCTATTCTCGGTACATGAGGCTTTCATTGGGGTGTCGTGTGAACGAATTAATGAGGCCAAAAAAAAGCAGACAGCAAAAGGGTACAGTGGATTGCGGTGTCTACGTGTGCCTTTGGGCAGAATGTTTCACTAGGGACACCCTCGAATTCTGGAGGTCTACTGGAAAAATTGACATGGACAAATACCGTGCGATAATGGCATATAAAATATTAAGTAATGAAAATGTCAAGATTTGAATCACACTTTGTATGTAAATACATATGTAAATTGAAGCATACTTTGTATATAATATTATTTTGTATGTAATATAGTTTTTCATCAAGTATTTATAATATTTTAAATTGAAATTACACAGTGAATTGAGTACAATTTGAGGAAAATGAAGTATAAAAGTGGAAAAAACAAAGTATAACCATTGATGTATAATATGACCAGTTTCAAGGAAACTACGCTTCAATACTTGAGTACAATATAAGAAAAATAAAGTACAAACTCAAAAAAATAAGGTATAAAACATGCATCATTGACGCACACTCCAATTCCATTGAACACAAGGACTAAATTTGAATACAATTTGATATAAATGAAGTACCAACTCAGAACAAATAAAGTATAAAATGCGTTTCGCTGAAGTACATTTCAGTTCAATTGAAAATTCTCAGAGGAAATGAAGTGCAAACTCAAAACAAACAAAGTATAAAATGTGTTTCGTCGAAGTACACTTCAGTTCTGTTAAAACTGGACAGCCAATTTGAGTAAAATGAAGTACAAAACCTGAATAAACAAAGTATAAAATATTTTTTTTTAAGTACCCTTATTGTTATTGAAAAATTAATCTCCAATAATTAAAATGATTGTCATGTACAATATTTTGAAATTATCGTATCATGTGAAGTATGTATTTGTACTGGTGATATTATGGATATTATCATCAAAATTCTCATTTGTGAACATCTTTGAAAGCATAAGAATTCTTTCATTACCACATTCATCGGTTGAACACTAGGGGTTAAAAAATTAAAACTTTAATATAATTTTATTTCTATCATAAAAATCACACAAATTTTTATAATTTAGTTATTATTTACGAAGACATAAAATTCAAATCATTGAACAAATTTCAATTCAACAATATTAATAAAAATATTAAGGTATAAAATTCAAATTGTCGAAATAAGGAAAAAATATGTTTCGTTAAAATACACTTTGATTTCAATAAAAATTTAAGTACGATTTGAGGGAATTGAAGTGCAAACCAAAAAAACAAAGTATAAAATGTGTTTCGTTAAAATACACTTCGATTCCAATGAAAATTTGAATACGATTCAAGGGAATTTAAGTACAAACCAAGAAAAAATAAAGTATAAAATGTATTTTTTCGAAGCTCACTTCAATTCAACTGAAACAAGATAAGAAATTTAAGTACAATTAAAAGGAATTGAACTACAAACTCAAAACAAATAAAATATAAAATGTGTTTCATTGAAGTACACTTCAATTCTAATGAAAATTTCAGAACGATTTGAGGGAATTGAAGTGCAAACCATGAAAAAACAAAGTATAAAATGTGTTTATTCGAAATTCACTTCACTTCAACTAAAATGAGGTAGGGAATTTGAGTACAATTTGAATGAAGTGAAGTACAAA
>JACGDI010005623.1:52407-80952 GCA_014898725.1 Jacaranda copaia
AGTATAAAATGTGTTTCTTTGAAGTTCACTTCACTTCAACTAAAATGAGGTAGGGAATTTGAGTACAATTTGAAGGAAGTGATATACAAATCTGAAACAAACAAAGTATAAAATGTGTTTCGTCGAAGTAGACTTCGATTCCAATGAAAATTTGAGTACGATTTGAGGGACATGAAGTAAAAATTAAGAAAAACTAAAGTGTAAAATGTGTTTATTCGAAGTTCACTTCAATTCAACTGGAACGAGGCAGGAAATTTGAGTACAATTTGAAGAAATTGAAGTACAAACTTAGAACAAACAAAGTATAAAATGTGTTTCATTAAAGTGTAAAATTTAACTAATTTACTGACTGTTTGCAAGTTCGACGATTATGCCCTGTTCTACCACACCTTTTATATTTAATTACACATTTCTCAATTTGTGATAGAGTTCTTTGTGTCCTTCTACACCCAAATTGAGATCAGCAATCAGATGCATTAATAAGTCCATCCTTAACTAGTTGGAATGGATCCATATCAAACGTAGGAATATGGTTTATTATTGTTTGGTATGCTTGTTGATACATCTCAACTCAGTAGTATTGATTGGTGAAGTCATATGGCGAAAGTAACCTTGACTCAATACAAGCACAAGCATGTTTGCATGGTATTTTATCAATCTGCCTTACTCTGCATGAACAAATCCTACCATGTGAATCTATAGCATATGATTTATCTTGCTCAATCACCTTAAAGCTCCAACCGCTAGACATGACAACTTTTAAGTTACGAAAACCTATATGATTGATTGCCAACCATTTTATGAGATTCTTCTCATCGATCATGCATCATAACCATTATTTGTTTGTGTATGTGATCAACCATGGCTGCAATTGGCATAAATCGAGCTGATTTAACCGAATTGTTCCAACATTCTATTTGATTATTATTTATTACCCCCTATTGATCTCCATTGAATAAGAAATTTGTCCAACATTGTGGGTCAAATTGCATAATAAAGTCTTTGGCAAGCGGCAACAGCTCCATAATGTTGTCTATGTGTCGTGTATACTCCTGCCTTGTAGGCGCATATGCAACTTTCATAAAAATAGAACACCAATATTTCTTATTATGTAGAAGGTACTTCCTTAATATCTGAATTTAAAATAATAGAATAGTAATGTGTTGAATGTTACGAATTAGAATTTATTTCACATAATTATTACACAAACAAAATAAATACTTACATATTTCTTAAAGTTATCCACTAAGTGTCTCAAGCAATATGTATGATGGCTACTGGAAAATATCATAGGGAGGGCCTTAAGAAGACCTAGATATAGATTAGAGGAGAAAGTGAACCTTGATAAGCCAGATAGATATTGAGAATCTAAGACACTTCTTAACTTGAAGCAGAACCACTCCTAATTAATATCATTTTCAAAGTCAACAATTGTATATGTTAGCGTGAATAAGTTATCATTAGCATATTTACTGACAGCACTCAGTAAGCATCATTAGTATTTATTTTTAATATGGGCGTCGTCTAAAAATATCAATGGCCTACATCCCTTGAGAAAACCAATAAGGTAGACACTAAAACATATAAATAACTGACAAAATTTTTGACTAATTGTGTCAATCTCACAATCTGCAATACTTCTAAGGTTTGTCTTCTTATAGCATCATAGTACCACCTCAACTTATCATAAGATCCCTTCTCAGCGCCATGGATGTTTTGCATAGCTAATTCCTTACCCATCAATGCTTTATGGTACCTAAGTTCCACACCGTATTCTTTGTGGACATTTTTCAATATGATGGAGGGCTGATAACATGGCTCTAATCTCAATTTATCCTTTACAATGTTAGCAACCAAAGCGGAATCGACTTTAGAATGTCCCCTTGTTCGAAATTAGCCTCACCATGTGTGTGCTCTAGATTGCATTTTTGAATGCTAAATAATTTATCAACCTTATGCCTTGATGCATAGATTCTCCATTTGCAATTTTCATCACTGTAAACGACTATGAGTTTTTGTTGTTGTCATTTTTCTTGTATTTAAATGACTGCAAAGTAGACACCACATAATTCTTAAACATGATTCTAAACTTCTGAGCATCCTTGAATGTCTGACCTTCCCTATATATGCAAATTCTTCATGCATCAATTGAGTTGCAAGTTAAAGTTAATTCATTATGCGATGCATTTGTCGAACCAATTTCTTCCTCGACTGCATCCCTTGAGGATGACAAATGAAGTATAATTTCATAAAAAAAAAGTACAATTTTAATAAATTAAAGTATAATTTCAGAACATTTGAAATATAAAACCTTAGTAACTGCATTATAGTTTTGGATAATCAATAAATAAAATATATGAAGTATAGAACTTTAATGAATAAAGTACAGTTTTAGTTAAAATAAAGTATAATTTTAGAAAAAAGTACAATTTTAGATAAAGTGAAATATAATCGATTCATCTAATTTAAGTACATGTTTAGATATAATGACGTAAAATTTCAAAATACTTGAAGTATAGTACTTCAATGATCAGATTACAGGCTTTGTAAAATGAAACAAGTATAATTTCAGAAAATAAAAGTATAATTTTATATATAGGAAAGCACAATTTCAAAACACGCGAAGTATAAAATTCGAGCAAAAAAAGTATAATTTTGGATAATCAATAAATAGAACACTTGAAGTGTAGAAAATCAATAAATAGAGTACATGTTTAGGTAAACTAAAGTATAAAATGAAGTATAATTTTAGCAAAAAGAAGTACAATTTTAATAAGGTAAAGTATAATTTTCGAACACTTGAAGTACAAAAGTCTAGCACTGCAGTACAATTTTTGATAATCCATTAGTAGAATACTTCAAGTATAAAACTTAAATTATAGAATGCAATTTTATGTGAAAGAAAATACAATTTTAGATAACTGGACTACAAATTTGTATAAAGTAGAGTAGTTTAAGTATAAAACACTAGCAACTACAGTACAGTTTGGGATAATTATTAAATAAAACACTTGAAATATAGAAAATCAATGAATAGAGTGTAGGTTTAGGTAAAATAAAGTATAGTTTCTAAAGAAAATGAAGTACAATTTTAGATAAGTGAAGCATAATTTTCAAACTTTTGAAGTATAAAACCCCAGCAATGGTGGTACTATTTTTGATAATCGTTTAGTTGAATACTTGAAGTATAAAATTTAAATAATGGTGTACAATTTTTGTCAAATGAAGTATAATTTTATTTGCAATGAAGTATAATATAGAATGCTCTAAAATAGAGAAATATTTTCAAATAAACAGAGTACAATTTCAAAACACTTGATGTACAAAACTCTACAAACTGTAGTACAGTTTAAATTCTACAGAAGTATTACCTTAAAACATCACAGCTCTTCTTGGCACTGCTACTTGATTCATCCTTACGGTTTACCAAGATGTCAACAATGTTCATCTTTAATGTCAAATGCAGTAAGACCATATTCAAAACATCTTTGTTACCAATTAATGTCACGTACAATCTTTGATGTGAAGCTATGTATCTCAAACTGAAGAGCTCGGCGTTAATTTCGTACCGTTTTCTTGTGAGATTAATGCACATGTTCATTAAAGTCGTAGTATCCTTAATTGACATTATATGGAGCTGGTCTTTGTAGCGGCAACTCCCCAATAATTGATTGAACACTCCAATTTTACTACTAGTTAACATTGTCAAAGAAATACAAGAAACTCAGAAGCAACTGAGAAAAAGAAGAAACCGAAAAATAATGAAGAAGAAACTCAAAAATGATGAAAATGAAAAAAGAAGAAGACAATGTAGATGTCAGGTTGGTGGTTGTTGGCTCCCACGATTATTCTCGTTTCTGCCGTAGAATTGCACGTGTTTTTTCTTTTGTTTTCTTTTCTTTTCTTTCTATTTCTAGAAATGATATTGAAATTGGTAGGGTTTACTATTGCCTTTTGTTTATGACAAAGAAGTGAAAAAAAATGAGTGAAAAATATTACACTTAAGGGCATTTTTGTCAAATCAATTAAGTAGGGAGTGAACTCTAAAATTCGAATAAAATTAGGGAGTTTACAATAAAGAAAATCAAGTGGGGACTAATCACAAAAATAAAAAGTAATTTTGATACTTTTAGATAAGTCACCCTTGTTTTATAATCACAGAATATCGAGAAACCCTCATAAAGTTCTACTACAACAATGTTTGTTATTATCAAAAATAAAATTTTAAATTTTTAAAAAATTAATCTTTAAAATAGTTGACAAAATTAATATTTATATATGTGTCACGTTAGGATGATGTGATTAATGTTATGAGGTATTCAATATTGGACCCAACTATATTTAAGGCGCAATATATCATAAATGGTACAGAGTCGGAGGCACTCATTAGACTCATATCTATACTTAGCTCACCTCAAATCACACACTTCACATATGTCAAGCTAGATAAAATGGAATGAATTGTTGGTCAACCCAATAAACATAAAAAAAAATTTAATTTTTCTAATTGTTTAATTATTTGAAATGAGGAATAGATATCATTTCTTTTAATTGTTTTAACGGATAAGGAGAAATAGCAAAAAATTTCATCATTTTCATTTTTGTCCATCTCTACTTCGACCTTTAACACTAAAAAGCTGAAAACTTGAACGCGTCTCAACCTAATTCAAATTAAAAGGACTCCCGCGAGAAGTTAAATTAAGGATGTGGTGTAAACTTTTCTGCATTTCCAAACTCCACTGCTGTGGAATTGGTTTGTGGCTTAAGGTGAGATTACTTATGTAAATTGATAAGGTCTCCTAGCTTAGCTAGTAAAGCTCGTCCATTCCAACCTTACTTTCATTAATTGTAATATGCTAATTTGTGCCTTTTGAACTATCAAATTAAAATAGCTTTGGCGAATGGTCAACCATTGATTTCCCTTTTATTGAAGCTTACAAGTTGTTCCCGGATGAAAACACAAGATGCTTCCTTTGGCGGCGATATATGCGTTAAAGAAACTTTCAGTTCCTCACATTTGTTGGCACAATTAAGTCAATATGATGGTCTTTACTCCATGGTCTAATTGAGTGATGGTCACACCACTGATATGAACATTATGAGCATTTATCTCTTGTTTACGGTTACCAAATAGAAACATGTTATGATTAGCTTCTTGATCATCAAATTTATGTTATATTCTGTAGTACCCCAGTAAGGAGGTATCCTTCGCGTAAAAATAATAAAACTTCAAGCATTTATGTCAACAAATGTATGTAATGAAAATAATTATTTTAAAAAATAAATAATTCGTAAATTAAACGACTGGTCTAATGGAGTCGCACCACTTGACACTGTCATAAGATCATGATAGCCTCTCCTCCGTGCAAGTATTGATGGATTACCACCACCTCAAGATAAAATCCAAGAAGGCCCCACAATAGACATCTTCTATTTTGAGCACGATGATAATAAGAAGACTAATGAACATGCCTTATCTTGTTGCCCAACTAATATAGATCAAACTGGTGAGGAAACTTTAGAAATTAAGCAAGAGAATGCAAGAAAATATGAGAATGATGTCTCTACCTAGACCCTATAACATCTATTTATAGTATTTAGAAAGAGACATATAACCTAAAGAAGTAAAACCAATTGGATGTAACAGATTTTAATAGGGATGTTACAAAATTAATAGGAAATAAAAAAACTGAATACTAGTTTAAAGTTTGAAGTTTTAAAACTTCATATTGTAACAATTTCCCACGAAGTTTAAAACTTAAAAATGGCATATACAGAGAAAATATCATGGGGCAAATGAATACCATGCAATAGTTGCAAGAGCCTTCCGAGATTGAGCCTATACTTAGTTTTGATGATTTTCTTTTGAGGGAACTATTATGGACTATGCCTTAAATTAGGTTGCTTCACCAAACTCGAATACGTCACTAACATAGTATTGTCATTGGTCTTTGCTTAACACGGGTTAGTGCTATTAATGGCCTTGCACTCATATCTTGATTGTCATGAGAGTCTCAAGGTCAAACCCAAACCCATAGCCATACCTCGTAACAACTCTCATTTAGGTGAAACCTCTAAGGGTATATATGATCTATACACTGTAGAATTCTTGGCTTGCTCTCATTAAGGTTTAATGCCCAACCTAACATCATTGGCCTTGTTTGCTTGGCTTGATTAGGTGTGATACATAACTAATAAAGTCTCTTTTAATCTTTGTTTCAATTGATAAATGCTCTTGATAAATCCTAGACTCAACATTGTTTATTGTTGCTTTTGAAAAATGGATTAAAGGGGGAAAATCTTAATTTGGTGTGATAAAAATTTCAAAGATTTCATAGGACCTATTTTTGATCTTATTTCCAATTAAACCATGTTCTTAAGAATGGGGAAGAGCAAGGAAATTGTGAAAAACTTATTAAAGGTATAAAGGATATAATAATAAATTTATATGTTATATTTTAATTTATTTATAATCTTTCCAACCAAATATAAAATTAAAATATTTTTTTTCTTGACAGGCTTAAAATGTATTTATTTGCTTATATATCACTTCTAATTACATTATTCAAAATAAACAGACCTTATGTGCTGCAAGGCACTATCACTATAGGGATTGGAGACACTCTCATAAAACAGTGCTTAATTTTTGCTATTGGTTGTTTCTACCCACTAAACCTTCTTCATAGAGTTTTCATTTATAAAAGTTGGATTACCCTAGAAGTGATTTCCTTGTGGGCTTAAGCCCACTCCCCTTGATGATTCATATAAATATATATATATATATATATATCTATATCCTTATTTGGTAGACCTTTGATCAAATTATCCTCTAATCTTTTCACAGACATCACAAAATTAAGAGATTAACTTTAAACTTTTGTACCCTTCTTTTAAGTGTCTACCCATCTTCTTGTTAGAATTGTCAGCCTCACAAGATTTATCATAGCTTTATAATCACAATGTATAGAAAATGGCTGGCAAGATTTATTAACTAGTGGAATATTAGGTATAATATCTCTTCGCCATTCAACAATAATACAAATTGTATTTAAAGCAATTAACTCTACTTCTATAGTATTTATTGATATAATAGATTGCTTTTTAGAACCCCAAGTTGCTGCTGCTGCACCTAACATAAAAATAAATCCACTAGTAAATTTAACTCTGGAGCTATCATTAATCTAATTGATGTCATTGTACCCTTCAATTACACTTGAAAAACCTTCATAACATAAATAATAATTTAGGATTCCTCCAAGATACATAAATTAAGCTCTTTCTAAAGCATTCCAATAATCATTACTTGGATCATGCTTATATCTACTAAGTCTTCCAGTTGCGTAAGAAATATCTAGCCTAGTTTTATTGGAGAAATATAACAATGATCTAATAATTTGAGAATATTTTAACTAAGATATAAGTTTACCCAAGGTTTTGTAAATGTACATTCATATCACAAGGAATTAAAGCCGTCTCACAGTCATAATAAATTAAATTTCCTCAAGAACATTTCAATTGCACTAGATTGATCTGATCAAATTCCTTTTTGTAGTTCTACCAGCCTTCATGCCCAAGATTACATGAACTTCTCCTAAATTTTTCATTTAAGAGTTATTAGATAAATAATTTTTTACTTCTTTAAAAATATCCAAATGAGATTAAAAAATTAATATGTCATCCACAAATAAACATAGAATCACATATTTACCATTTTCTTCTTAACAATATAAACACCTATTCTCATTTGATTTAAATTCAAATGCTAGTACACCCTTATTAAACTTATGCTACTATTTGGGAGCTTGTTTCAAACTATATAATTTACTGACTTACACACCTTATGTTCTTGTCCTTTAACCTTAAAGCTTTTAGGTTGTTCCATATAAGTTTCTTAATTTGAATCTTCATTTAAAAATACAGTCTCAACGTCCATTTGATGAATTATTAGGTTATTTTTAGATGCTAAGGCTAATAAAGTTTTGATGGTGGAGATTCCAGCAACAAGAGAGTAAGTATCAAAATAATCTATCCCTTCTTGTGATGGGAATCCTTTTACTACTATCCTTGCTTTGTATTTATCTATTGATCTAACAACTTTTAATTTTTTCTTGAAAATCCATTTGCATCTTATTGGTTCACTGATAGGAGGTAAATCAGATAGAACCCAAGTATTATTTTGAATAATAGAACTATATTCATTATTTATAGCTTCTTTCCAAAAAAGTGCACCTATAGAGTATATTGTTTTTTTTGTAAGTTTGAGGATCTCCTTCAATTAAAAATGTCACAAAATCATCTCCAAAAGTTTTCTCGACTTGAGGTCTGTTACTTCTTCTCCATTCTGCAAAATTTCTAGGCTCTTTATCTAAAATTGTACCATTGGAAGATTCATCTCTAAAAATTTAATTTTTGATATACATGGCTCACTTGGAATTCTAGTTTTAAAAAGAAAAATATCCTCAAAGTATGTTGCATTTCTGGCCTCAATAGTTGTATTATTAGAAATTTCGCTAATTTCAAAATTAATCACTAAAAATCTATTTGCATATTATTTTGAGTATATCCAATAAAAATAGCATCTCTAATCTAATTAGGACCAATTTTCTTTCTCTTAATTTTTGGTATAGCTACTTTAACTAAAGACCCCAACACTTTAAGAAAATTTAGTCTTCAAGCCCTCTTTTTCCATAATTCATAAAGAGTTTTATTACTATCTCTAACAATCAAATGATTAAGCATAAAATAAGAAGATAAAATAACTTCTCCTTACAAGTTCTCATGAGCTCCAGTTTAAAAACATTACATGGACTATATCTATTGAAGTTGTATTTTTCTTTCAGCGGCACCATTTGATTAGGATGAGTAAGAAGGTGTAAACTCATATATAATTATCTTCACAAAACTTTGTTAACTCTCCCAATGATCTATAACTTGAACATCTAATTTAAAGGTATCAGTGTTTGCATAACTTGAACATCTAATTTAAAGGTATCAGTGTTTGCACTTGACGTATTTTGAATTGAACTTTATATCTTTCATTGCATCAATAATATCAAGATAGGGTACCCTATGCCCCCCTTTTCTTCTTCAACCAAAAAGAAAACTAAAATTGATTTTACTATCTCTAGTTTTTGTTGGTTAAGGATTAATTAAAACACTTTCTAGATACAATACATTGTTTCTTTGAATTATGACTTAATTAATCCCCATTAGCATTTAGCTGTGCTTAAATTTCATATTTTAAATATGTCTAATAAATGACTGAGTCGTTCTATTGCTATTTAAAGCACAAAAAGTTAATTTAAATCTTTTATTTTATTTTTTATTTTTATATTAAGTATATATTATTATTAATTAATTATTTTTATAGAGAAATATCTAAAATGAAAAGAAACAGCCTCTAACTTCATTTTCCCTCATAAATTACATTCCAAGCCAATCTTTGTCTCATTCTCACTGTTGCTTTCTTCGAACAGTTTAAGCAGCACTGGGCACACACTAGCTTAGTCTCTCTTGTTAGGGTTCTTTATTTCAATGGCTTCTTCTTCAAGAATGTTGTGCTTCCAGTGCCAGGACTCCAGCTCCAACCCTGACCATTTCAGAAACGGGTGGCGCCTCCGCAGCGGCGAGTACGCTCAGCTCTGCCCTCGCTGCGGGTGAGCAAACAATCTCCCTATCTCTCTCTTACAAAAGGGTGCATTCTTATTTTTTTACCGTTTCTAATTGTGTAGAAATTGATTACAAGTGTACTGGCTCTTGCTGGTAAGTGTATATGTGAATTTCCTTATTTGTATGGTCATAAATTATTTGATCAAATTTTTTCTACATGATTTTTTTTTGTTTTGTTTTTGGTCTGCATTTGCTCAATTTTTGAGTTTTTGTGTTCTTATTATTCCGTTTATTCTTCTTTTCGTTCTAATTCTACTCAATGGGGGTGAGTGAGGGATTGGGGATGGGTCGGGAGCAAACTGTGTTTACTTGCTTCTCAAGCAAACGACGATTGGAGTATGTTTGTAATCTCATTTCATCTCATGCCTAGATTTCGATCTTCATTAGGCTTTTGATGCTAGCCATCTGTCCCTTTCTTAGAAGAACTTAGATTACTTGTCATTTTTGGAGGATAGGCTTACTGCCGAACTACCATAGTGAAGTAGCGTTTGGAAATTCCTCTTGATGTTTAAGAAGTTAAAAAATGTAAAAATCTTAGCATTTTGCTGCTGTTTCTAATAGAATGTTAACAAAATATACGGTCACTTCATCTGAAAATAGGGTCTTTTATTCTGAATACTTGACGCTCAAGTCAACTATATCTGGGGCACGGTTTTCTTTTTGGAGGAATTGCTACAATCGGATTGGTCTTGCAGAACAAGAAAAGAAAAGAAGAAAATGTAGGCTGATGGCATAACTAGACTTAAAGCAAAAATTTATTTAGAATATTTTACCTTGCCAGGTGTTCAATTCATCTTATTAATAGAGCTAGCCTTCTTTCCAACTATATGGTTTTCATGATTATTGCTTATATGCATTACTCTTTGTTCAACCATTCCGGTTTTTGGGTCAATCGAGCCCAGAAAAATAACTTAGATTGGTTGTGGGCAAATTGGCATTGGCATAATTTATTCTAATATTAACATTACCATTTAAAAGATAGAATAATCATAGAATTTTGCATCATTTAACTGGTAGGTCCTCGAGAATCTTGTTTTACCCATGTAGGATACTTGGATAGCTTAGGTTCAGTTTGGCAATTGAACTTGAGGGGAGCGTGATGGTACGAATCATCAATAAACATGGGTTTTCCACTTTGCCCATGTTGGTTCATAATGTACAGCAAGGGGACAGGGCAGGAAGGCATTTTGATTGAGTGAAAGCCACAAGCATGGGTAAGAGGGGATGGGTGAACAACAGGACTCAAAGCTGAAAGAGAGAGAACAAAGCCTAGTTTGAATATTCACTCCATGAGCTTTTATTATCTTGGTTGTCATGAAGTGCAAGGCAGTGGACGATATTCTCTAATTGAACGATGATGCACTTTGAGGGCATACTTTATAGTGCAATGTACAGAGATGAAATTTAGCTTGCAAATTACAAGATTAACTGGACTGTAAAACGTCAACACAGCTGTAATGATCTCCGCTAGTGATTTACAGCCCAAACTCATGTTTCTTGCAGTACTTCTGTAGCGCTTTTCAAGTTCCTGATGGAGATATTTTGTCTTAATCATGATGCATTTCCAAAATGTATCTTACCTCAATTTATTTGTTCATCTATGTAGTTCCGTGTATGAGGAAGGAAGATTCTGTGAAACTTTTCATTCAAATGATGATGGTTGGAGAGATTGTGAATCTTGTGGGAAGGTCAGTTCATCAAATTGCTGCTCTTATCAATAATGTAAAATAATCATTACAAGTTTGCATGTTTATGTTTCTCAGAGAATTGTATTATCAGAAATGTATTTGGACATGGCTTTTCATTATATTTAACCTGCTATATTTTAATCTACTTTATCAGAATTAATGCTTTACTTTTTCTGTCACAGTTAGTTCATTGTGGGTGTATTGTATCCTTCAACACTCATTTGCTCTTGGATTTTGGTGGGATAATCTGCATGGAGTGCTCAAGGTTGAATTTTCTATTGGTAGGAAAATTTAATATGGTTTTTATCTTTGACTTCTTTGTTTGATGCATCTGATTGGGTGCTCCTATGTAACTTTTCTGATTGCTACATTAATTGAACCTTTTGGTTTGGAGGTATTCCATTTACCTTGAGTTATAGAGCTAATCCAAACTGCCTCACTGAAGTTTAAAAAATCCCACAACCTACATAAATGCTAATGTTATTAATAGAGTATACAAATTTAGATGATATTTTAGCTTTCTGTAAATTCTAAGGAAAGGACTCCTCTCCAGTCCCCCATTTACACTGGATGGTCACACTTCTACGATCTCTATGTGGCCAAGATGCGATCTGACGCTTGAGAATATTTAGGTATCAGATATTCCCATAGGATGATGAGAAAACCAGAATTTTCCAATCTACTTCATGCTTGTTCTTCTCCAAAGTACAGAAAGAGATGGAGCTGATCACCATCACACCATTCCTTTGCTGTCGACTGATCTTCATCAGCATATACAGCATGTTTGTAGCCCGCATTTCCAACACATAATGGAAAAAATCAAGTGATCCTGAGGAATGAGGATAAGAGAGACCAAATGCTGTAGTTTTACTTTACACCTTCCAGACACACAACACATGCTCTCAGTGTCTCTCTCTCTCTCTGTATATACATGCGTGTATACATATGTTTGTCTATCCTGCTTTTGTTCTCTTCTTCTTATAGTTCTCAAGATCCTTTCTAGGCTCCAGTTTTCACTGCATTTTTACTGTCTTTTGCTCTCACGAGGTTTTCACTTTTTTGCTCTTTCTCACTGCCTGTTGTCTTCTATTCAAAGGTCTCGCCTTTTCTTTTATTTATTGTTTCTTATGTGTAATGAGAGAGTTACATGCGTCAAAGTTAGATTAAAAAATCATCCAGATATGCGCTGGACCTTCCCGTGCAAATCCAGTGCAAATTCCAACCCCCTCATATCCACCCACAACCACCACCACTTTTCACTTTGTCAATACATTTTAGTCAAGTTTGGGGTCCTACCTATTTGAATTTGCTGAAATAACCAACTATCAGAAGAATCATTTTAGTAACTAATTTTTCCTAAATCCATCAACTAACTCAAGGGATTGCAAGAGTAATCTACAGTTTGCCATGTCAACAAAAAGTAATTTACCCCAAACATCTTATTAATTTGTGTTAAATATAAGTGAAGTATTTAGCTGATTACATGACACAGAGCCATTTCATTTTTTCGTGAATTAAGGGCTATAAATCTGTTAAACTTGTAGGTACGGTGTTCTCTAACACTATCAAATTTCAGGGAGGATTTTTGAACCTGTTAAAAACTTTGGAAGGTAGTTAGGGTCGGACCTATAACTTTGGGAGGTTTGTGGAACTCTCCTTGCTTTATTCTGTAATCTAGTGGGAAGTCCTTTCAGAAAAGTTACTCGAGACAACTATGTTCATTTGCTAATCCAGTTTTTGTACCTTAAGGATCTTATAAGTTAATTATTTACTAGTCTAGGCCACTCAATTTATCAATAGTTTTATGGATTAATGGAAAATGGAAATCTGAACAATATATTACCAGCCTTCTGGAGCATTTGGAGTCTAAATGATGTAAAATGTTAACAGTCAATAGAGTCATTCAGCTGCAACATCAATGTTGCTTAATTCAGGAGGAATATTTGTTGAGTGCTGCACCCAAATCATGTCCTTCCCTTTACTCTGTCTTTTTTAAGTATTTTCCTGAAACCCTGTCCTCATTTCTAACGATTTATTCTCTGGACTGACAGAATAGAGCTATGAACTTGTAATTGCAGGCACGAAACCGATGCCTGTCTCTTGAACCTGAGATAAGAGCTACAGAACCTTTTCAGGAACCATCTGGGCAAGCCTCAGTAGAAGCACAGTACTGGCCTCGAGTAACTGATTTAGAACTGCAAAAAGTCTCTAGAAAGTATCCTCCTTTTTCAACTTTATTGTCACAATGTTCAGGGAAAGAAGCTCTAATGATTTATTATTTATCAATTGCGAGATATAATACTATGAATTTCTGAAGCCAAATCATCTTATTGTTATTCTATCTTTTTCAAGGGAAAAAAGCAAAAAGAAAGAAACACATCCAAATTTCAGGTGTAACTGCAACTTAAATGTTTATGTTATTTATACCGGAGATGATCCTTGACTATATTTTAGCCCTAAAGCTACTGTCACTCCTCTGTTTGAAAAGATATTATCTGCTAGTGATGCTGACCTAAAATTAGCACGGCTCATTATACCAAAAAGATGCGCAGAGGTGAGCAGAACAACTTGCTTTACATGATATTTAGATTTCAATAGTTGCATTATTGGCATGTTATTTCTTGTCTCATCGAGTATATGAAATTTGTTTCAAACAGGCATTTTTCCCTGATATTTCTGGCTTGCATGGTTTGTGCATTAAAATACAAGATACAGAAGGCAATGAATGGGAATTTCACTACCGATATTGGCTCAATGGTGGAAGTAAAATTTATGTTCTGGAGGGGCTCAGAGATTATATGGTTTCAAAGCAATGGCAGCCTGGTGATACAGGTAGCCATCCATTTTAAAAGAAAATGATCAATCTTGTCAGTATTCTTATTTGGCTGCACATTTTGATACTGGAACTGATAAATAAAGTTCCGCATTGATTATCGGAAATTGCGAAACACACCATTAAGGTGATTGTATAATCCTGATTTTTAGCTTGCCAAGTCTAAAGGTCCCCTTCAGTCCAGTGGTCTTTATATCTGATATCCTATGTTCTTAGAGATCGATAATCAGTTAAACCCTCCTGATAAAATTGATCATCATTCATCTGAGCAGTTAAACTTCAATGTAAGATATTTTTATAAGATGTTTTGAGAAGTTAATAAGCTATCTCTTACTTGTACATAGCCTTATCTACTCTACAAATATGCATGATTTTGTCAGTTACGTTTTATAGAGTGGAACCAGGGGGAAAGGTGGTAATGGGATTAAGAAAGACTTCTGCTAGCCCACAGCTGCCACGGTATGTTAAATTTACTTGTTTTTGGTTCGAAATGCACATGTTTTTTAAGTCTCATAGCCATATTTTTTATTCTTAGTCTAGTTTGATGTAACTACTTTTTCCTTGTAAGTCAACTCTTCCTTTTTGATCAGAATCTAGCATGAAGGTGAATTCGAAAAGAGAAAAAGAGCAATACTGCTGCTGCACAATGTGAGTATTTGGTTCTGTTGGGCAGCAAACTAAAGTTATGTACATCCTCTATAGGCAACCCACTAGATGGTTCGCTCAATGTTAACATTTTGAAGTTATTTATATTTCCTAATTTGTTGGTCTCTTAGTGTGGTTTTTAGAATTTTTCATATGACACTGTTGAGTTGTTCGAAATTGTAGTGGTTTATAGCCATACTGCCATAGTTTAGCCAAAACTCAGTTGTGAGTTTGTTCTGGAGATACGACTTCCCTTACTAGTATTGGGCTGTGGCTGTGGCAGGGTCTATTGTAAATTAATGCTGTCTATGGTGATTTAAATCTCATGATCCGATAGCGCATCTCCTTTCTAACAACTTTGATTAATTTTTTCAAGGATTCGGTTGTGGCAGGCGGAAATTATTTTGATGAGTAAATTTGTTGTTTTAAAAAATTTAGGAGATTAAAAATGCGCTACATAATTTTACAAGATATTTACAGAAATGCCAGAAACACCAAAATTGGGGTGCTGGAGTGGACTTCCTATCGGGTTTTTTCAAGCACGAAGCAGAAAAGCTGCTTCTTGTAGCTAAATAAGCCTTTGAAATTCATAATTTTACTCATCTAAGAGTACAAGTAATTTAAAAAAAGGAAAAAAATTATGAGCTGTTTAAAAATTCTTCCAAGCATCTGATTATGAAAAATTGCTTAAAGCTGATTATGAACCGCATTGCGGCAAACCATTCTCTTGATTGACTGCAGAAATTATAGCTTAAGAAGTCATTCAAGATTCTTCTACTGTTTCGCGCGGCAATTTGGGATTTAAGTAAACTAAATTGTGCTGCGTGTATGTATATATTTGAACTTCTCAATATCAAATATACAATTTAACTTTCATATAAATTAATTATTACATATTTATACTATATGTTCAAAGTTCAATACCTAATAAACTTTAAGTTCGCGTGCATGTTGAACAAAAAAAATGCTGTATGTAAAATTTTTCTCTCCTTTTGGTGTGTTTTCAAGTGATCTTTCTAAAATACTATCATTATTATTATTTTTTAATTCTCATATTATAATATATGTATAGAGTAATTGTTTTGGTGGATATTTATAGTTGACAAAATTAATCTCATTTTAAAATATAATGATAATATTGCATTTCTTTTCTTTTCTTCCCTCTCTAATTTTTTTCTCTATATTATTTTATCTTATCTTTTTTTTTTTCATTTACTTATCCTAAAACTTCAAATAAATACATTGAAGACATTAAAAATTGTTGTAACGTATAAAAGTGAATCAACATCTTATTTATTTTATATTATAGAAAATTTAGCACGTACATCAAATATGATAAAATTGCTAGTATATATATATATTAAATCTGATAAAAGTTTAAGTTTCATTTAGATGTTGTCCGTTTGAGTAGGAGTTTAGTCTAGTCGAACTGTTTGGAGTAAGACTGTAAATGGGTAGGGTAAAAACCTACCCAGGCCTATACCTAAAGAAAATCCAAAAATAATACCCATCTTTTATCCTACCCATTTAGACCCATTACCATTGGATCTATAAATTAGGCTTGTAGTCCAGACCCAATCTTTTCTGGTCGGGTCCAAGCCTGACCCGATTTCTCTCTCTCTCTCTCTCTCTCTCTCTCTCTGGGCTATTCCTGCTGCTTGCATGGAGTAAAAAATTTATTCATTCAATTTTTTGACATAAAATTATAGTAAAAGTAAAATTTAAAATTATAACAAGTTTCTTAAGTCCAATTATAAGAAATATATATCTAAATTTTAACAAATCAATTTAACCGGAACCATATTCAATTTAATTGTAAAAAACATCTCCAAGTCATCTCATATCTAATTTGATAAAATAAGAAAATGATAAAATACGTAAGTTACAACTATACAAAATTTTCAAATCCAATTATAGAAACATACACATGTAAATTTTAACAAATTAGTCAAACTAAAACCACTTTTAACCCAACTTCAAAATCATCTTCAAGTCATGTAATCTCCAACCTAGTAATTGAAAGGAAGAAAAAATTAATAAAATCGCTACTTAAAACAAAATAAAATTGAAGTAAGAGAATTATTAATATTTACCTGCAACTTTTGTTTGTTAAAATCTTACTACTTTCTACTTGAGCTTTATATGATTCCACATCACTTCCAACTACAAAAATTAAAACACGGTAAGAAAAAGATTATATTAATAAAATTAACAAAAGAGTTAAAAATATAAACAAATTTACTTACCATCCTTAGGACTTGGTTCGATCCAATCATTCGCTACTATTAATGCCTCTACCACATCCGAAAGCAAACAAGCACGTGATTCATCAATAACACGACCCCCAATACTAAATGCTGCCTCTGAAGCCATGGTTGTAGCTGGAATTGCTAAAATATCACATGCTATTTTTGCTAAAATGGGTAGCTTAGGGCTACTTGTTCTCCATCAATCTAAGATATTAAATGTCTGTGCCCTAGGAAATCTAACTTCATCTAAGTAGCCATCTACCTCTAATTTTTGATTAATTGAAAGTCGTGATTCATTATACCATATATCAAAATCACGTAAAAAAGCGCATGTTTCAATAGTTGTGCTACTTGTCAAAGTGGTCTCATTAACTGAAGGGGTAACACTACCTCTATAAGTAATGAATAACTTAACCAAAGTATCACGAACCCTTTGAATGTATGGATGAGCATTTGAACCATAAATTCTAGTGTAAAAATACTTGACCAAATCCATTTTAAATCTGGGATCAAATACGATAGCTATAGCTAATACCAAATAACACTCATCCCAATATTTATCAAACTTCTCCTTCATGGAACCAAACATCCTCCTAATAAAATCAAATTCATTGTCTTCCCACTCAGTTATCTTCGAATGAATCTCACAAATATCAAGAAAAAATATATTGGATGTTGGATACTTGCGACCGCTAAAATGGCGAGTAGCTTCATGAAATATTTGTAAACAACCATGCACAATTTTAGCCACTTCCATTCTGACTCAGTGGATTGAATTGATAATGCCTATCTATTCTTTGTAAATGACTAAATGCTTCTTTCAACTGTAATGCCATCGCAAGCAACTCATAAGTTGAGTCCCATCTATTAGGCACATCTATGCCTACTTGCCTCTTACCCTCTAAGTTACACTGACTTAATGTCGTGCCAAATTTTTGAGTTGCAACAGGAGACTTGTTCAAATATCTCATAGTTTCATGAATTTTCTCAATTAATCCCTTAATTTGACTCAATCCATCTTGTACAACCAAATTTAATATGTGTGCGCACTGCATCTCACATGTAACAAATCCCCATAAAAAGAAATTAATGAATCACAGACAAGCCAAGCTTTCAATCTTCTAATCATAGCATCATTAGTTGTAGCATTATCAACAACTACTGAAAACAACTTCTTTTCCAAATTCCATTCCAAAATCATTTCTTTCATGAAGTTAAATAAAACTTCACCATCATGTGGATATGGAATCTTTCTAAATGCAAGAATTTTCTTTTGCAATTCCTAGTTCTCATCAATAAAGTGAGCAGTCAAACTACAATATGCAACATGCGAGTGATCCGAAGTCCAAATATCTATAGTCAAAGACACTTTACATCTTAGTCCATCTAACAATTTATAAACTTTGACCTTTTCCTCTTCATATACTTCAATCACATCACTTCTAATAGTGTTTCTACAAGGATGCTTGAAATTCGGATTCAGACCATTCAAACATTTTTCAAAATATTCATGCTCACTTATATTGAAGGGATATTTGTGTTTTATGCATGCAATTGCAAAATCCCTTTGACTTTTCATTTGATCAAATATAAACTCACTCCTAGGACTTCCACCAAAACTACTCCTAGAATCTAACTTGAATTTTGGGCATGCATTCTGCAGGTGTCTCTTCAAATGAGTAGTACCATGTATAGAATTACCGGATAAAAGTTTTTCACAGTAGCTGCATTTAGCATGCACAATATTGTTTATACTGCTGACCTTTGTAAAATGTTGCCATACAACTGAGTGTTTTCTTTTTGTACCTCTAGATGTAGTACTCACTTCTTCATTATCACCGCTACCTAGAGATACATGTTGGCTAGATTGGCTATGTGATGTTGACATTACAAAATCTAAAAAAAAAAAATTTAAGTTAATAAGATGTAACTTGAGTTTAATAACTCCATATGACAAATTAGATCAAGAACAAGAACAAGATCAACAGATATGATTTCAGAATATGTCATTGCTCATTCCATCTTCATTAATATATTGCATTACACATATTAAAAAGGTTCTTACTAGTTACTTGAGCTTATAGGTTAAAAAAAATAATTAAAAAAAAAACTATTGGTTCATGAATGAATCTGAAGTTGTTTTTGCATTTTGAGAACTTATCAATCAAACAAACGAAAAGTAGATTTAAATAGATAAAGTTTGAATAACAAATAGAAAGATATAGACGTTAGTTTAATAAGACACAACCAAGTAGAGTTGAAAAAATAATTCCTATGTCAATTATAACAACAAAATTTTTTGTGCTCGAATCTTACAGAAGAAAATGTGAGCTGAACCAACAACAGAGTTTAATGCTATATATCATCAAACCTGCTGGTATTTGAGCTACAATAAGTATAGGGTTGGCTCATAGAACCCACCCCAATTTACAGCCCTACACTCAAATCTACATGCTAATGAACCATTGTAAGAATTAATAAATTAAGGATGGCTCAAAATGGAGCATTACACTTGTGAGTGCTAACTACAAATTTTATTTGATATAATATGGTCCTTGGAAATAAGATGCCCATATTTTTTTTGGGAATTTTATCGTTAAATTCTAAAGTAAATAAAATATTAGGAAAATGCTAATACCTTCTGTTGATAGCATTATTATGTTGTGATCGAAAATGTCACTTGTTAAAAAGATGAAGGAATATGACATAAACTTAAAATTTTTGAGAGTCAGAAAAAGACACTTGAAAAATTTAAAAATAAAAAAGAATTGACCATGAAACCAAATAATAGTATTCTTACATTTAATTTCATTACATTTAATGCAAACCTTACTAAAATAATGAAAGGAAAACGTCTCAGAAGTTGGCATGAAAATTTATAACCTTTATCTTAATTAGAGGAACTTATATGCCTTTTGGCGCAAAGATTTATTATTATTAAGTCGCGGAATTATAAATACTATTAGTGCCAACAACTTTTAGACAAAAAAGGAAGAGAGAGATTATTGGAATTAATGAACATCACTACATCTATATGCATTATTTTTTGACCAAGAAAATATAGAAGGAAATTATTTTCAATGCAGTTACAGTTAGTGGGAGGCAATTAAAAGTTTTCCAGATGCGCCACAAAACTGTAGATTTTATGTTTTCGATGTTCTTGTGATGATTATAGCTTCTAAAAATGGATAAAAACTTAACTTCGTGTGTGTCACTTTTAAAAAACTATATATGAATGCTTATCTTTAACAAACAGTTATTTTTATCGAGAGTTAAAAAATTATATAAAGACTAGAAATATTACATCTTATTTGATATAGTCAACCTTAACATTTGCTTGTCTTTTTCTTCTTTTCCTATTTATAAATTGTCTATTATTATTTCTTTTTTGGTTATATGTTTGAATTTATTTTTGAAGTTAAATATATTATAGAAACTTATAACTAGTTAGTTCATAGGTAACATTCAAGTTTAAAGATATGCTAGTTCATATTCTAATTTAATTTTTCTTATAAGAAATTGCAGTTGAGTTCTATTAAAACTAAAACTCATGTAATATTAGTGAGAGAAGAAAAATTAAGAGTGTCCCCAATTTAGAAAAATTGGCCTAATTTTATCAGCCAAGTTGTGCCAAGGCAAGTGGTAAGACTTAGGGTTAGGCCAAGTTGCTGAGCTTCTTGGCGTCTATAACGGTTTGGAATTATGTGGTGCAACAACTGTTAAGAAGCTATGGTTGGAATTGGTTGCCAAAATCATCATCCAACTCATTCTCGCCCCACGAAGTGGACATTGGTCTCTTTAAGACCTCCTAATGCACATTAGAAAGCTCATGCGAAATTCGATATATCTATTACCCACATTCATACAGAGGACAACTCAATTCGGATTTCCTTGCGAATGAGGCTATCAGGCTTGGGACGAGCTTTAACTTAAGATGGTGACAAATTCTACAGGCGGATTGTGGGGCTCACTGGACTAGATGTGTGGAACTATTTCTACTTTAGATCTCATCGCCACTAATATTGATCCGTGTAGAATTATCTCACAAGGCCCCTTAGCTCTTGAGTGCTCACTAATCCCTACCACCTCTGTAAAGAAAGTTTGTACTCTTCCTTTTAACAAGATAGCATACACCAGCACAGGTACATGCCCTCACCCAGTCACTTGCAGATGTTTTTTTGTCCTTTTTGTAGGTAGCATGAAACTTTCATGCACTGTTGCACTCTATAAAGTGATACAATTGAAAGGACCATGGAATTTGCTTTGCACGCTTAACCTCAGAGTTCTCTGTCGAAAGCTCTACACTTCTAAAGAAGCAAAGGTTTGACAAGTTTGATCAAGAGGCTTCCTAGATTGGTTGATTTGCAAAAGGAGTAGTACTTATGGTTCATAGGAACGGTCGCGAAGAGCAGAACGGAGACTACCATTCCAGTTCCATTGCAATGTTGCGGAACTGGGTGGGCATTCCATACATTTTACAGTTAAAAACACTTAAAAAATTTTAAAAACTTTAAAAAATATTAAAACGCGTAAAAACATCTATTAGCTTTTATATTATATAATTAACATAGTTTTGAGTACCAAATAGAATATATGAACTTTGTTAGAATACTAACGTATATAATTTAATTATAAATATTATATTTTTCTTTATAAAGATTTATATCTTTTTTTTTTTTAAATTCAAACAAGAAATAATACATTTTATATATCAATTCTTTATATATTATGTCTTCTTTGTAACTTTGATTCATTCAAATTTACACATAATTAAAAACATAATAATTCAAAATTATTGTATCTCAAGCTAAATATTTTAAGCTAACATGTAGAATTATGATACTTAAAATTATTTATAGTAAATTTTATAATCTATTATTAATAAAATTTCATATTTAGAACTCAACATATTTAAATATAATTTTGAATAACAAAAGAAAAGCAATTGAAACAATACATTAAAAATGAGCAAAAATAGAGAATAAAATAAAAGAAAGAAAATAATTAGAAGGAAAATCAGTATTTTCTTCACCACTGGCCCAGACCCTCTTCCCTCGTCACTTTCAGCAACAAATAATTCAAATTCACCGATTACCACCCATCGACACCATTACAAAGGCCTTCCGCTGCAATAATTAATAACCACTTCCATCGCCAAGACTATCCCTTATTCAATCAAGCGATGCCCACAATACAAGGTTTTCATGGTTGTCAACGCCGTTCCGCTCCGTGCCGTTTACATCGCAATTATTCGCAAAATCTAATTAGAGTGGCGTTCCAGTTGATTAATTGGAATTTTAAGTCCAATCCACAAATACATCTGTTCAGAACCATCGCGCTGGAACCCCAAACTCTACCTGATTCTAAAACGGCCATTCCCTCCATTTTCGCAGGTTCCGGCAAACGATCGTAGTACCCCTAGTTTCTTAACTTTTGAGAATATAAGGGAACAGTAACCTCCTTTAAACTTTCCTTTTCTTTAAATTTGCATTGTAAGGGAGTGATACTCCTTGTTTTATTGTTTTTTGATTGTAAAATATGGTGTACTTATATATTAATATATAAAGTAGGGGTTAATACCACACCCCATCACTAAAAGGCGGATTTCTTTAGAGAGAGAGAAAAAAGGGAAGTGGTAAGCACGAGTAGCGACACCATTATAGCTGTTTTTCTTTCTGTCTTTATCCTTTATGTAATGCAATGATTCGATCATTTTCTGCATATTGGAAAATGGATCCACCCATGTAGGCTGACTCGACCCATTTTGTTGACCGATATACCTACATGAGTTAATAGAAAGTTGGAGTTGGGATAGCTCACAACTCCGACGCACCAACCCCATGTAACCTCTTTGAGAGGTTATGAGAGAGGATAAAAAGATACAAATTAGATTTTGTATCTAATAATTTTTAACATAGTGGATGTGTGTCTTGAGAGATTTTTTTCCTTTACAACAAAAAATAAATATTGAGGAACAAAAGAATTCAAGAGATAATTCTAATATAAAAAAGCTAGTAATATACCACTCGTGTGGCCATTAAATTAGTACTTTTTTGTTCCCATAAATTAGGCCTATTTGGATTTTAGTCCCAATAAAAGAAAGAACCATCAACCAAGAAACCATCAACAAATATAGCAACCTAGTTTGCCTTTTTAAAGTTTTAATAGCTTTTCCTCAATTACATTTAACATCTTAAGTAACCCGAATATCACTTGCCTTACTCTTTCACGTATTTGTGGATCTTCCCAAACGAAGAAACCACACAACCATAGAACCTCATGTTTAGATTTTCATCATTACATGAGCTTTTTGATGGAGCTGGTGTACTGTAGAAACAAATGGCATCTTTACTTGCAGCCACTTTTCTTTTCAAATGGACCTAACTCACGGGACCAAAAAAGCTCAACTTAATGGCCAAGTGAGTGGCACATACATCACTCCATTAACTTTTGGGTGGAAGTCCTTTTAAGTCCTCTAATTGAAAAATAAAAAATGCACTTATTAAATGCAATATGCGAACCTGATAAAAATGGAATCAAAATTTAACCTAACTTATGGAACCAAAAATACAATTTTACCCAGAGATAAGATTTAGGGAAAATCGCACTTTTGGTCCTATAATTTAGGCCCAATCCCAATTAAGTCCTATTCATTTCAAAGCTACTACATTGAATCCTACAATTTAAGTTTTTTTTTACATTTGGTCCTGCCTCCCCCCTTCCACCAAATACTTAACGGCAAACATATGTGCCATACGCATGTTTGTTAATAGGTAGGTTTGATGAGGCCTAACTTATGGGATCAAATGAGCGATTTTCCTAAGCACTATTCATATTTATATTTTAAACATTTTTCAATGCATTTTTCTAAATTAAAATTTAAAATTTAACAAAAAATATTAATATGAGATAACTTAGTAGGCCCAACATCAAGTGAGACAGCCCAGGAGGCCCAACATTAAGTCTGTTTGGTTGATCGGTATCAACCTCACTTGGTAGGATTCGCGGTCGACCTGCATCAACCTCAGGACCACTCCAAAAGTTCTAATAGTCAAGTCTAGTTGACATGTATCGATATCAAGACCCACTTCGGCATTGACTCAAATCTCTGCCACATTTATTAGTCTGATAAGCTGCATGCCTCCGTATTAATGACGCGTGACAATCGGTACAGCTGCTGCCACCAACTTTGCCAACCTTGCCACCAATTTTGCCAATCTTGCTACCACCTTTGGCAGAGAGACACCTCAAGAGGTACTGTTCATCTAGAAAAATAGGAGATTTAGCCACCTGAAACAGTACCGGGATCTGGATATGGAATGACCACCAACCCCCTGGTAAAGATAAAAGTCAGTACACTTGATAAGGGTACTAGGGTCAAATCATGCTTGGAGAAGGCTATAAATACTTCATACTCAACTACGCTCGAGGGAATGCCTAATACACTATAAGCCTTATACACTTTTTGTATTTTATTTGATTTTCATATCTCGATCAGAACTGACTTGAGCGTCGGAGTGCCTTAATTGGGGGCACCTCAGCTAGCTTAACGTGTGTTGTGGTTGCAGATCTCAAGTCCCAAGATATATACAACTTTGAGTACTCGACCTTCCTGGTCGATTTATCTGAAAACACAATCCTTTCTCTATAAGTAGCTTTCAGTAGCATCATTTGGCGCTGTCTATGGGAAATCATTGAGATTGTAGCGAGAAAAATAGTAAACGCACACAGAGCAACATCCGAAAGAAAGGAGAATCGGAGGTCCATTTCTCCACCTTTCTCTAACCCCCAGTAAGGTACACACGCTCTAGGCACCAGTGAGCAGGTAGTAATGCTCATCATGTCCCAGTTAATGCAGCTAATAAGTGAGCCGATTTTAGCTCAAATATCAACCCAACTATTTGCCACTCTGAACAGACATATTGCAGTGCTTGCTCCCACCGCTAGTGCAACTCTGTAGCCGTCCCCACTGGAAAATAGGTCCCCTGACAATGGCTACGGCCATTGAGAATCCAGACAGCAGCCCACCAGGGGCAAAGTCAATCCTATACTACCTTAGAAAGAGAGGAAACGTCTAGAAATACGGGAGAAGGTAGTGGACTCAGTAGATCATACTTGACCTAATCGAGCCATGCAGCGCGATAAGGTTGAACGCTCTAAGTGTACCACGATGAGAAAGGAGAGTCTACAGACTTTGTGCATTGGCCCATTCGAGCCCTGCAGTATGATAGGGCCGAGCATCTTAGATCGAATCTTAACTGAAATGCCACCCAGACAGATCGGGATGAGTGAGAAGAAGTATCCCATCAAGTCCAGCAACTGAACAGATGCCTCGATGAGATTTTGAGAAGAAATGCCAACAGAGCACCAAACTTGGAGGCTCCTTAAAGATCTCATCAGGAGAGAGGGTCCCCATTCATTCAGGATATCATTAACGAGTGCATCGCCGTGGATGCCAAAGTCCTTGCTGATCTATTAAGGTACGATGGTTCTATCGACCCTAATGAGCATCTCATGCAGTTTGAGCACATGATGCAGCTGCATGGACACAATGAACACATCTATGCCAAAATGTTGGTGATCATTTTCTAAGGCATTATACTAGATTGATTCATGAAGCTTGAACCATCATTGATTTACTCTTATGACCAGTTGTGCGATAAATTCTTGCACCAGTTTGCCAGCAGAGGGAAGGCTAAGCTCCCCTATACCTACCTCCATATCATCAAGTAAGGTGAGGGGGAGTTCCTCCGTGATTTCTTTACTAAATTTAACACAGATGTCTTGAAAATAGATAACCCCAAGATTGAGTTCTTGATCAACATGTTGTTCCTGGGGTTTAGGCACAAAGAATGCACCAATGCGTTGGTGTGGGAATGGCCCGAATCGATGGAGGAGCTGCTCGACCTAGTAGAAAGTAATATGACACAGGAGGAAATGAACAAGCTCAAGTTTGGATCTTTCGAAGTTAAGAAGAAAAAGAAGGAGAGAGATGACCAGAAATAAAAAGAGCGAGGTCAATTTCTGATCAAGTGCTTCCATGACTACACACTATTGAACATCTCGAGAAAGGAGATCTTATACGCCATCCAGCATGATAATCTCCTTAAAAAGCCCAAAAAGCTGATGGAGATTGAAGTCATGAAGAAATCAAAGAAATATTGCTACTTCCACAAATAGAAGGGGTGTGACATATATGAGTGCTTCAATCTCTAAGATGAGATTGAGAGGTTGATTAGACAGGGCCACCTCAAAACGTATACAACCATGGACACCTAGATTGAAGGGGGCAAAATTGATTGAACTCTCCATAGAGAAAGGTCAGTTAGCCCCAAGAGATAAGATAAAGGAAAAAAGCCCACCCATGAAGATCACCCACCCATCAGAGTGGTGATAGACATGATTGCAGGAGGTCTCACTGGGGAGGACTCTAAGTCCGCTCGGAGGCAAACATAGAGGAGGCACGAGTCCAATAAAGCTTCGCCTAATGAGACAACTTTCCACCTCATAACAAGCGTAGAACCCATTTCATTTATTGATGTTGACCTGGCCCATCTCAATGGTAGGAATGTCGATCACAAGATAAATTGCCCAATGGTTGTTTCCATGGAGATTGCAAATTTTGAGGTGTGCAAGATCCTGATCGACAACGGCAGCTCGGCGAATATCATCTTCTTATCTATCCTAAAGAGGATGAATATGGGCAAGTTGAAGTTTAAGCCTGTGTACACGCCGCTGGTCGAATTTGGGGGGTCGGAGATCATACCGAAGGGGTTGATCGACTTGTCCACATCTTTTGGGGAGGCTCATCGAAGGAGAACATTAATGCTAAATTACCTTGTGGTCGATGCCTCATTTGCCTATAGTGTCATCATTGGCAAACCTGCCCTCAATGATTTTCATACTATCATGTCCATTTATCATTTGAAAGTCAAGTTTCTAACCCCAACCGGCACGAGCGAGCTTTTGTGCAACATGAAGAAGGTATGAAGATGTTACAGTATCTCAATCGAGCCAATCAAGCAGAAAACTTGACCACAACTGAAGACTTCGGGGGATGCCTCTGTAGCGGAACCCGAAGTGACCCAAGTCAGCAAAAGTGGAAACTGAAAGACATCAGAGTGGAGCTTGTCGGGGAGTTTAAGACCATTGAGCTCGAATAGGGTAATCCCGAAAAGACAACCCGTATTGGAACTAACTTAGGCCCCCACTTAGAGTGTCTCATGGTCAATTTTTTGAGAAAAAATATTGATATCTTTACTTGGAAGGCATCCGACCAGTAAGGAATCGACCTTAATATCATTGTGCACTGCCTCAACACTGACCCCTCATACAAGCTGATCAGATAAAAGACAAGGACATTTAATGCTGAGAGGATGCAAATCATCAAAAAGGAGGTTAGAAAACTCTTAGATGTAGGGTATATTGTAGAAATTTAGTATCCCTTTTAGCTTTGTAATGTTATCTTAGTCCTAAAAATTGAGGAACAGTAGTAGATGTGTAATGATGTTACTGATTTGAATAAAGCATACCCTAAAGATCCTTACCCCTACCTCGGATAGATTTACTAGTCAATTCAACTGTTGGGTGTGAATTGTTAAGTATGATGGATACATTCTAAGGCTATCATTAGATCTTCATGGTACCAGAGGATAGGGATAAAATATCTTTTGTTGTTCCTAACGGGCTATATTTCTTTCTTGTCATGCCGTTCAGTTTGAAAAATGTCGGGGCAACTTATCAGTAGTTAGTCAACTTCATGTTCAAAGATAAAATCAGAAAATTGATGGACGTTTACATCGATGACATGATAGTCAAGACAAAAAAAGTCCAAGACCACTTGCTCGACCTCAGTCATACTTTTGGGATATTGAGGGCATTTGAATTAAAGTTGAACCCAAATAAATGCACATTTGGGGTTTGTGAAGAAAATATTTTTGGGCTATATGGCCAGCCAAAGAGGCATTGAAGTAAATCCATAGAAAATTCAAGTAGTTTTAGATGTCGTCCCTTTGAGAACGGTTCGAGAAGTTTAGAGGTTGGTAAGGAGAATCATGGCTTTGGAAAGGTTCATCGCGAGATTGGCTAACAAAAGCCTCCCCTTTTTCAAAATTCTCAAAAATGCCAGAAAGATAAGTTTTTGATTGATGGAATAGTGCGATAAAGCGCTGATCGAGTTGAAGCAATATTTGGCCTCACCCTCAATGTTGGCAAAACCCGAGCTGGGAGAAGTACTTTAGATATAATTGGCAGTCTCAAAAACATCGATTAGTTCAGTACTGGTATTAACCCAGGATAGCAACCATCAACCAATTTACTATTGCAATAAGTCACTCCAAGGGCTATAACATAATTATTTGGAGATTGAGAAATTTGCATTAGCTTTAGTGACCGCTGATCGAAAGCTGAGATTGGACTTCCAATCTCACTCTATCATAGTACTAACAAACTAGCCATTGAA
>JACGDI010005623.1:82271-128036 GCA_014898725.1 Jacaranda copaia
ACAACTAAATAGCCCCTTACTGCCATCTAAACGGCTCCTAGCTATCCTAGTTTCTAGTTGACCCCATCGTCGATCTCTACACTGATGAATGTTTTTCTAGTCAACCATTCAATTTTTTTCGACCCCGTAGTTAGCAAGAGATGTGACTCCTTTTTGATAGGCAATTAACTCTAAGGGTCGAATAAATAGTCAATAAAAAATATGAAGCAATCAATGACACAGTCGTGCAACATAATTACTACGTGACAGGCAACCAAATATTTTATGCATTATCACAACAAAAATCAAAGGATATGCATGGCATAATAGGATGGAAATGAAAGAGAAAATATATGCCTTTATTCATAATTCTTTGGTAGGTTACAAAAAAACAAGAGATAAAAAAGGCTGGTTCAGTTCTACTTTAGTTCTGGTTCGGCTCCTTTTGCCCGCCTTCAGCCCAATCTAAGTCTGACTCGAGCATCGCACAGGTGAGCGAAGAGACTACCTATGAAGGCTCAAAAAGTCTCGAGAGGTTACTCATAAAGTTAGTCGACTGCAACACATACTGTGCCAGACCGACCTTTTCATCTTTCAATTAGGCTACAAGGTCCTCCGTGAATGCGAACTTAGCGCAAATTTGCTCTAGCCGGGCATTGACCTTGGACTTCTTTTTTTATACCTCAGATAGCGATACATCGGGTGTAGTAGCAGTGGTTCTGCCCTCTGGAGCCTACTCGGTGCCGCCTTCCTCGGGCTTAGGGTAAGGCGCCACTCTCTCATTCAGCATAAGGCTCATGCGGCTTTTATCCTCAGCATGAAAATAATAACCCAGGTGCTCCAGCTGTTTAATGGCCCTGTGATATGCTTCGCGAGCATCGTTAAGTGTTACAACCATGCTGGCATCTTGAAATGCGGTGCTCACCATGAACTGCTCAATAGCCTCACACCGCACCGCGGGCAGATATCGAAGAAAGGCCTTTTTGGCTTGGCTGGTTGCCTCTGCATAACCTCGAGCCCAACCAAAACTGAAGCTCAACTGTAAGTTGAGTGGGCCTTCTTGATAATGTTGTCCATTCAACTTCGGTCCTCGACGACTTGGACCAATTATTGATCCTTCGAGTCAAGCTGCTGTTGGAGGTTGGCTACTTTCTTATTCAACTGCTCGACCTGGAGCTAGGAGGACTCAAGCTGCACCTTCTGCGTTTCCATCTCTCCTCCCACCTCCAACTCCTCTTTGTCAGCCAATGCTATCTCAGATCACCAGTACATGTTATAGCCTAGCTGTCCTATTTGAAACACAGCAATGTCATTTTCAAACTAATGTATGCATGAGAGGAAAAATTATGGTCGAGCCGATCGATCTCATACTTACCATATTATAGTAATAGGACATCGCCTTCATCATCCCGAGCTAGCTGAGGTTTATCAACTTTTGCTGGTCATTCACAAAAAGCCCTAAGGTCATCTACTTCAAAGCTTCAGCCCCCGTCGAGCCCTCTTGGATGATAGAGGTCGAGTCGGCTATCTCTTGGTCACGGTTGGTGGCAAATCATGGAGGAGATAGCCTAGGATGCCAAAACAGTGGACCATCACCCAATTTGCCAAACAGGTCGTAATCTGTCATAGCCTTCTATTTTTCTTTGCCCCCAGTAGCCTTTTTTGGAGTCAAACCTCTCTGCTTGATCAATTACCTCTTGCCTCGACCTACAAGGCTACTGTGCTCGGGCTCTTCTCGACAAACAAATTAGGTTTTAGGAGCCTGCTCGATTTATGGTGGAGGAGGTACAGATATCGACCTCATTGAGTCTGCTTGCTCAGCAACACCGTCTCATTGAGCAGTTGCAGCTTGTTAGCGTGCCTCGACCTTTAGTACCCGAACCTAGGATTTGTTGTGGCTGTGGACCATTATTTTGTCATGATCTGCACAGGCAAACAAATTAAGTAAATATTAGAATCGAGTAGAACCCCTTGGGCTAGCTAGGTGTTTGGTTTTTGGGCATCTCCATAGGCCTTCTCCACCAACCCCTTGGAATGGCAAGAACCCTTGGCCACCGAATATAGAAAAAGTATTTTTTCCACTCTTGCCCATAAAAAGAGGTAGGGGACACCAAAACTCTCCGCTGAGGTTGAGCAGTCAGGTAATAGAAACCAAACTCTTCACTGCTGCTTGACTTTTGGGACATGGGTAGGTGGAATAAATTTGAGAAATTGGCAAAGGTTGCAAGCTGGTTGTATTGGTGCATTAACATGGCAAAATTATACAGTATAGCAAAATAGTTGGAAAGTAATTGGGTGATATAGACTTCTAGTCCTAGGAGGAGGTCGACTATAGGTTGGGCTAGCGAAAACCTAAGGCTGCACTTTAATCCCTCATCAAACATAGTTATAAACCCCCGAGGAGGTCGATGCATCCTACCTCGGGTCCCTAGCGCTACCAGTTCATACTCATCAGGAATGTGATACACTGCTTTAATACGGACTAAGTCTGCAGTGATTATTTTAGAGGCTATTTAAGTGTAATGGTCAGGGATAAATAATCAGCCCCGGCTTATAAGCATATCAATAGGGCTAACTTCCCCCTTCAATACAACCTTAACATCGCTGGAGCTATTGGCACTGCTCGAGCTAGAGCTTTCGCTTGCGGATGAACCTGATTCATTCCCACGAGATAACTTAAATACACTCTCTGTCCCAGTCTCCCCCCCATGGGCCATACTCTCGAACCTAGTGCTATCAGAATCTGTACTGATAGACATGTTTCTATAAATGAAAGGTAGAAAAGAACAAGAACAACAAAGGTACTTACAATGGAAATTTCGAAAAGACAAAGAGCAGGAGAGCTTGAAAGGCTTCAAAGATAGTAATTTGACCGGAAGTTTGGACAGCAAAAGTATAAATGGAGTCAGTTATCCTCTTATTTATAGGCATTCATACATGGGAATCTGAGTAACTGTTATGATGACAGCCTATCCCAGTACGCTTCGTATTCGGTGCACTAATAGCCGCATTAAATACAGAGAAATTGCCTCAAACCTTGGTTGACAGTTTAAAAATTTAAGTCGAGGATTCAAAAATCCTAGTCGAGCATGGTAACCACCATAATTGATGTAAACTCCCTGTTCTTTCTCATCGACAAGCTCGATTAAGATCGTGAGTTGGGGGGACTCATGATATGGGATAACCTAATAGGCCTAACATCAAGTGAGACAGCCCAAGAGGCTCAACATCTAGTCTGTTTGGTCGATTGGTATCGACCTCACTTGGTAAGGTCTGCGGTCGATCCGCATTGACTTCAGGACCACTCCAGAAGTTTCAATAGTCAGGTTTGGTCGACATGTATCGACCTCAAGACCCACTCCAGTATTGACTCAGATCTCTGCCATATTTATTAGTCTGACAGGCTGCATGCCTCTGTATTAATGACTTGTGACAACTGGTACAGCCGCTACCACTAACTTTGCCAACCTTGCCACTACCTTTGGTAGAGAGGCGCCTCTAGAGGTATTGTTCATCTGAGAAAATAGGAGATTTAGCCACATGGAATAGTACTAGAATCTGGACATGGAATGACCACCAACCCCCTGGCAAAGAAAAAAGTCAATACACCTGATAAAGGCACCTGGGTCAAATCACGCCTGGAGAAGGCTATAAATACTTCAGATTCAACTGCGCTCAAGAGAATGCCCAATATGCTATAAGACTTATACACTTTTTGTATTCTGTTCGATCTTCATATCTCGACCAGAATTGACTTGAGCGCCTGAGTGCCTTAGCCGAGGGCACCTCGACTAGCTTAACATATGTTGTAATTACAGATCTTAAGCCCCAAGATATATACAACTTTGAGTACTTGACCTCCATGGTCGATTCATCCGAAAACACAACCCTTTCTCTATAAGCAGCTTTCAGCAGCATCAAATATAATTTTAAATTATATTTTATTAAACAAGTTATTCATCTAAATTATATTGCAAATTCTATTAGTTTTAAATTATATTTAGAAATAACAAAATTAAACATAATTTTTTATTTAAATTTTAAAATTAAAAATAATTTCTAATTTAAATTTTAAAATTACAAGTAATTTTAAATTTTAATTTGAATTAATTTTTAATCTTTTCAAAATGATATTAATAAATGTAGTTAGTAAAATTATCATAAAAAAATTTCAATAATTTTAAAAAATTTAAATTTAGTATATTCTAAATTACATGAAATAAATATTCAACTTTTTAAATGTTATTGATTAAAGAATTTATTTTTAATTTAAAAAATATTCAAAATTACTTAAAAAAAGTAAATTAAGTACTTCTTTTTCAAAGCATGAGGAAAATTATAATTTATATTAGTAATTTTTCATGTTAGAAAATTTATTTAGTTGTTAACTTGTTAAAGTTTTTGTTATTTTTAAAAAAGTTTTAATTTGCAAATAAATTTTAAAATTATAATTTACAATTTTTTGGTATAAATTAAAACTAAAATTTATAATATTTTGTTATTTCTAAATTTATAATTTATAATTTTAAATTTCAACATTAGTTATTATAAATTTGGAAGTAAAATTTTTAACTTTTTTGTAATTTTTAAAAATTTCATTATAATAACAAAAATTAGCTAATTTGGAAATTATAAATTTAAGTTTCCCAAGCTTATTTCCATATTAAAATTTAAATGTAATTTTAAATTATATTTAGAAATAATGAAAATAAAAATAATTTTTAACTTACATTTTAAAATTAAACAACCATTCCAAAATTTAAATATCTTTAAGATATATTTAAATTAAAAATATAATTTGAATTTTAAAATTTTCTAAATTAACTAACTTTTAAAACTACCAAAAAATTTAACAAGTTAATAACTAACTAAATTTTCAAACACAAAAAATTATCAAATATAAATTATAGTTTTTCTCATGCTTGGGAAATAAATATTTAATTTAACTTTTGTAAATACTTTTGAATATTTTTTAAATCTTTTACACAATAAAAATAAATTATTTAATTTATAATATTTAAAAAATTAGATATTTATTTCGTGTGATTTAGAATATTTTAAATTTAAATTTATTAAAATTATTTTAAAAAAGCTAATCACAATTTCCCCAATTTTCCCCCCCTTTTGCCATATTTTTCCTCTTTATAGTTGATTTCCCCTCCAAAATGAAGAAGTGAATAATACCTGCCAATTTTTCCTCCAAAACCTAGCTAGAGATGGTGCATATATGTTCTGCATGTGCCTTTTCCATTAACTATTTAACAAAAGGGGGGAAACAGGAGCAAATGTGAGAAATATTAAATTAAATGACTCAATGTGATCCTTTTGAAATTAATGGGACTCAATTGGTATTGGGCCTTAGTTATGGGATTAAAAATGGGACTCAATTGATATTGGGCCTTAATTATGGGATTAAAAATGCGATTTTCCCTAAGATGCACAACATCATAGAATTCTAGAGGTAGAGTTTTGTATGTAGAGGGACTCTTGACTTGAATAGGAACGCACTACACAACAAAGGAGGTTGCATTTAAGTTGTGGAACAAACAATTGCTTCAATTTGTGAGTAACTTCAAACCTAGGAGTAAGATGAAGGCACAAAGAATAGGTCAATCGAACAGCCTCAAGGATCTAATCTAAGTTAATTATTTTTGATTAAATTCCGAATATAATTATGTCATAATTTTTCCTTCATTGGTATCAGAGTTGAAAGTTTGTATTCTTTATTATTTTGATGTAAGGAAAACAGGTCTATATGCTCTAAAACAAAGCTACATATGCAAGATATGATTTTTATATGTTCTTGAATGATAACAAAAATAATAACTTGGTGTACACGTTGCTATATGCTTTTAAATCTTACCAGAGCGTGCATGTATGATATGTGAATCATATTCTGAGAATTTGAAAATTTTTAACCAAGCATGTTGGTAGAAATAAATTAAGTTCTTTTAAGTTTTATCAATCTTTGGAAGCATATGTCATCTTCTGTAAACCAGGTTTTGAGGCATGAAACTTGTACAGTTAGAGAGTTCATGAAAAATACTTCAAATCCATACATAATGCATCAAAATTAACTTTTAATTTGCTTTTATATGATTTTTGAAGTTTGGATTGAATTTAAAAAAAAAATCCAAAAATTGGAGAAAAATGAACAACACCCTTAGGAAATTCCCTACTCTCGGTTGGACGCATTGTTTCCTCAAACCCCTTTGTAGAAATCTCAAAATTACAGATCTAACTACAATACTGAGTTCATGAGGGATAAAAACAAGGGGATAGCCAGAATGTTGCAGCCAGAAAAAGTCGAAAAAGTGGCGAGTGGAGATTGTTGAATATGGTGGTGCCGCATCAGATGATGTGGACTAACGATCAGTAGCCACACAACGCCGCGCCGGACATGGGCAACCATGTGGCAAGTTAAGTGTACAGTAGACATGGCGACAAGTATGTCATACGATGTCAGCAACACATCAACAGCATTGACACATCACTTACCACATCATCAACTCACCCGAGAGCCGGTCATCAGTAAGTCATATCACCTCACCAGAGACAGCGTATCATTTTGTGTCACTTGGTTCCCAAGTTAACATCTTCATTGAATTGTAGATGATGTGGCTACCATGTTAGGTATTGATTTAAGGAGAAAAGAATATAAATAATGCCCTCGTAAAATGTCAAACCCGAGTCTGTATTGTGGAATAGGTAGTATGATACATACTAACTGCACTTGGGTGCCAAAAACGGATGATTAAGTTTTTAAGGGCAAATTAATGAGCATTTGCATGCTACCCAATTGCATAAGCAATGTGTGGGGGCATGGTTTGGAGTAATGGTCGCGGGGACAAGAACAAAGGGTGAAGTTCCAATTTTATTGTCATGTCATAAAATGATTACGAACATTCCGCATATTTTTATTGTTAAATTATTTAAAAAATTCAAATAAATTATGAAAAATATAAAAACTGTATTTCTTGTTTACATAAAGCAATTAACATAATTTTGGATATCACAAATTGATGTAATAGATTACGTTAGTTTAGCGAAGCTTATAAATATTAGAAAAGCTACAGTACAACATAATAAAGATAAAAATAATTATAATAAAATTAATTTATTACTAGGACCATGTGGAGTGATGAGGGTGTACAAAATCATAATTATTTGGCTCAGAAGAATTATGAAACTGGCTAGACGAGTAACCTTTTATGTAGGGATAAAATGAAGAATAGATACTAGAAGGTTTGGGTCGAGGATTTGCAGATTGGTTAGATAAATCATAACCAAAATAATGTGATGAGAAGGTATTATAAGATGATTGTGCATATGGCAGCGCTTCACCATGATGATATTATCCAAATCCCCAATAACCAATGCTACTATCATACTCAAAGAAGATCCATAATTATGTCTACGGTATCCAATGCTTCTAGAAGAAAAATGATCATGATATCTATCGCGTGCATATTTAGAGTGTCCTTCCAACTAATTATGTCTAGCACTAGTATTGCTCGATCCATGATCACATTCATGATATCCATAGTCAGTGCTATTGAAGGAGGAATAATCACAATATCTATTTTGTCTTTTACTAGAACTGTCTTTATTTCTTTCATCATAGCGACAAGAGTGGGTGCGAGAAGACAAATTACTACCATAGTTACTCTATACATTATCAAAATACTCTTTAGGCCAACTTTGTTGGTATTCTCCTAGGCCTAAACTTTGCATATGCTCATAACACTTCTATATCCTTTTCTAGATGTTCTACCAGGATGGGAATGATCATCAACACTTGACAACTTGGCTAAAAAACTACATTTCTCATCTATTTCTAGATGATAACCATGGTTAGTATCTTGAGTTGCATAATAATTTTCATCTTCTTATGCTTATGACATCCCAGTGTTTTATTGACTATCATGATAGTCTTGACCACCTATATTAACATGTCTTTTACCACCACCACCACCATCATGTGGTCCTTGATCATCATTCCCATCATCACTGTCATTAGTTTCATCACTGTTATTGATTTCATCAATGTCATCACTTTCATGATTTACCAGAATATTTTTTCCTTTTTGTTGTCTTGACAGTGCATCGACTGTTTTCTTTTTGGCACCCTTTAGAGCATTAATTGTCAAATTATCATCTTCTTCTTCCAATTCTGCATCTAACAACTCTATATCATCATCTGGTAGTAGAGGCACCTCATTCTCTCGTGTCCACTCATCCATAATGTCATCATCATGGATTATTTGATTAAGATCAATAGGAAGATCATAATCATTATCCTCTTTCTTATATTGAATGTTTCGCACCCTGAGTCGCATATTATAGTGGACACAAATTAATTTGTGCATCTTTGCCATAGCCAAACGATTGTGAAGGTTTGTATGTATTAATGATCATGTGCTCCAATTCCTTTCACATCTAGCAGATGTGCATGTTTGACTTAGGAGTTTGATAGCAATTTTTCTAAGGTATGGGGGCTCCATTAGCATAATTAATCCACCATTTAGCTAATACAAAATATTAACAAAAAATCAAAACATTAATTTTGATGATGCAGAAAAGGTTATGATTATGATAGCACTTAATAAAATTAAAAAATAAATAATAAAGAATTTGTAATGGAAAATGCCTAGTAAAGTGCTTTTTACTGCTTCCTCGCAAACGGAGACCCAAACTCTCCTATCTTGTCATGAAATAATTTAATCTAATAACAAACATAATAAAATAATTGTTATATGTGACAAAGTAAATATTTATAAAAATGTCAAATAATTGTGTTTAACACATTGAGAGCTTGAGCTTGTGCTTTTAGTTTAGATTCAAGCCTTTTGATTATAACTTTAAACCTTTGCCTCATCTCTTCAGTGTACACACAAGTTTCAGAATATTGAAGTGTGGGGTTCAAAAAATATGTTGAAGTACATATTTATGTATAGTTATTAGTTAAATATGAATATAACTAAATAAAAAAATATTTAAATGATAGATGCTATTTACCTACAGCATGCAAGTATTTGTACAATTGTTTGTATCACTGCTTGTCAATAATATCCCAATAATATTTTCAATCATTAGTTGTCTCTTTTATTGCAGGCTTTGCTCTGTCTATGCCTTCATGTATAACAGCCAATGCATTTTTTTTTTTTTATCTTGAGCTACAAGTTTTAGAACTCTCACAAATGGCTCTATAATAGATTGGATTTCTTGCGCCCCTTTTCAGAATTTCGGATCCATTATAATTTTGTATACCTTGTTTATATCTTTTCATCTTCTAGAATTATAATCTTTCCACTTTGATTCATTGCACCTTTTTTTCAAATCCGATTGGTGTCGGATAAGGCTCTTAATGGAGATAAATTTAGTAGCAAATCTTATGATCCCCGGTCTTAATAATTCTCTATCATTTGAATATATTTTCATAAGTTTCACAAGTTTATCACTATTATCGATAAAACTTGTGACCTGCTTTGCTTTTTCCATATATTTCTTTACTTTGGTCATCTTTCCAATATCTTTTAACATCATGTTAGTACAATGTGCTACACATGGTGACCAAAGTAGTGTATCCTTTCCAACATCAGAGCTTCACTAGCTACTTTATTTGCACTTTCACTATCGGCTACTACTTATACAACTTTTTCCTCCCTTACCTCATCAATTACTTTATTCAAAAGAGAGAGGATATAGTTAGCTGATTTTTTTTATTGGTATAGTCTACCGAGGACTGAAATATCATTTGGCAATCACAATATATCGTGAAATTTATGATGGGATATTTATTACGGGTGCTCCAACCATCACACATAATTATGCACCCATACTCTAGCCATTTCGTCTTTAAGGTATTAATATACCTTTCAATTTCTTCCATTTCCTCATCTAAATAAATCCCACCAATTTGGTGTCCCAAAGGCCCTTTTATTCCTAGCCTTGCCTCAACAAAATCATGGATTGATAATAAGGGTTGGTATTAGCCGCATGAAATGGGATAACATTGAATAAAAACCACTTTGAAATAGACTTACTAACTTCTTTTACCTTTGGGGCACAAACTAATTTTTTATACTTTTTTGTTCTGATGGGAACATAGAAGGATTAATCCCATCTAAGGGTTTATTGGCTTTTTCATTCATGTTAAAATTTTGTGGCATTTCACTCTTTGTACTTATTGCTGGCCCTTGAGATGAACCAACACCAGAGTGCCCTATAATTATAAAAAATGAAGTTTATAAAAGTATTTATATAAATATATAATAATGTATTATAGACTGAAACTGGACATACCATAACCATAGAAACGGTGCATCTCTTCTTCTTAACTAGCCATTTTACGACTTTCTCTCATAGCATTCCTCAATTTCTTTTTTTCCATTTGTGACAAACCTTCTTCATTGACATAGCCATTGTGAAATTCATCCTCATCTCCACTACTATTTTCACAATCAAGTGCATATCTATCCATGGCTTCTTCTCGAATTGCACTTGTAGTTGCTTTTTTCTTTTTCTTTTTCATTACTTCTCTAGAAATTTTAGATTCTTGAAGATGCTTCTAGAGCATTTGTGATACGTCTTTAGGGGCTTTTATACAAGGCTCCACATTCCCCGACACATGTGCAACATGTTGTTTTAATCTTTTAATTCCCCTATTAATAACTTTGCTGCAATATTTGCATTTTATAGTTTTCTAACCATCACCTATAGGATCACCAAAATCCCAACCAACATCTCATTTTGGAGCCATTTTAAAATATACACTAAATAAAATATTAATAAAATGTTAGAACAAAATAAAAACATAAATATAATTAGTAACTAAATAATTCTAACAATCTCATTTGAATAATTATAAATCTAATCATATTTATAATTTGAAATAAAAAAGAAGTAATTAAATAAACATATATATCATCTTTCAAGACAGCAAGATAAAAAGCCTTAGACAATTAATATAATTATATAATTATAAATGTAATGTTTATTTGTTGTGCAGGAACCAAACTTTTATGCTATGAGCTTGTAGAAGAATGGTGGTGTGATGAATTGAATTTATAGGCGTAGCACATTCTTTCCAACAATTGAAAATACTATTTTTTTAATAAAGGTAAAATTATTGAGGTAAAATTTGTAATAACCCTAAAAATTGGGTACTTTGGAAATAAAAAAAGGGGAATTAATTTCAAGAAAATGAGAAGTTTTGGGGTCAGATTTGTAAATTTGGAATGCTTGATTGCTCATTTCTTGAAAGCTACGAGGTTTGCATGAAAAGGTCTTGGTAAATGGGGTCAAATCATAATTTTGAAAATTATAGGATTCAATTGAGGCTGATTGGAAAGCTTTAGGGACTGATTTGCAAATTGAAAACTTCAATTTTAAACAAGTTTGGCAGAGTGTTTCATTTTCATTTTTTCTCCATTCTTTTTCCTTTTCTCCATCACTGCGACCATCAACCACCCAATGAACTCCCTTTGGCAACCTCCCTTTCACCAAACTAAACCAAACAATCTCTTCCCTTTACTCCTAGCTTCACCTTGATACCTCTTGCACACCATTCCATCGACAGGATCATGAAATTTTTGAAGCTCAATCGGGGCAACGACAGTACTTGATGGGTAACAAAGAATAGTGGCCAAAACTCATTTTTGGGCACATTTGTTTGGTAGCTCTTAGCATGAGGAAGTTTGATATGCCTTTACATATGAGTTTAGCATGGCGGCAGAGGCTGAAAATGGTGATCGAAGATGATGGTGAGGAAACCCATTTGGTGGTTGTTGAGCTTGATTGAGGGTGTTCTAGGTTGAGAAACTTGAAACTGATTGAATATTTGGAATCAGGAGCTTGAGAGGAACACTTTGGTAGTGGTGGCAAGATTTTCCAATGGTGGACGATGGCCAGTGGCGGCAGCGGTCCTAAGGCAATTTTTTTTCCTCATTTCGACAATCATAGTAATGCTGTTGATTTGTGATCCTAAGGCCTTGATAAGTAATTTTAGGTAATAGAGGGTTAGGGATTAAGCTTTAATTGGTTGTACCTTGATATATATATGTACATGTATAAGTTGCACCTTTCCATTTGAAGCTTGTGTTCATGCCATGAGGATGATACTAATGGATATATGTGGATTATGATTGAGTTTCCTATGCAAGGAGTACATATAAGTTAGTGGACCCAAATATTGTTATGATATGATAAATTAGATTAATTGAGTTTGTTAAAAGATTTGAACCTAAACTTGTGACTTTACGAATTTAGAACCAAGTGATAGTAATTGAACCCTTATTGTGAATTTTGGATGTTATGATGGAAAGGAATATGTAATTAAGAACCAGTTATTGCTTAGTTATTAGACTCAATATGAAATCTAGATTTATTTGGAGATAATTGATCTTGTTAGTTATTATTGGATCGATAGCATCGTCTCAGCTTTAGCTATCATGTTAATATGTGAAATTAGATTAATGATAAGAATGATAGTGATGATGGGAGTCATATATGGATTTTAACTGTAATTATACTATTTTGGTTAGGTAAAGCGGAAATGGGTCCTGCAGACCAATGGACGGTAGATTGTGATAGCTTTCTCTAAGACTACAAGATGTGAGGGTCTGTCATCCTGGCCTTGTTATACCTATCTATTCTTGTGGCATAACCCTTGTGAGGGTTAATTTACTTGATTATATTTGCTTGTAATTGCTTGAAATTTGTACTCGATTATGTACTTGTTCTTGATCTAGTATTTGACTTGTAAACCCCTATGTGGGTTAGTATTCATTTTCACTTTGTCATGAATTGTACTTGTTCATTCTAGTGCCTAAAACTCCTATTTGCCTTATCTTGTGCTTGCTCTTGATTAGTACCTATTCTTGTCCTGTCTTGTTATCGTATACCTAGCCGACATACATGTTTGTTCATATATAGCCATGCTGGCTTAATTGTACTTGATTGTTCAAATTTTAGCCATATTCTAGGGATTACCCCGTAGGTTTCTATGTTAATTGTACTTAGTTCTTGTGCTTATTTGTAAGTAAGATACGTCAAGGGGCATTCCTTAAGTATTTTGTTCTATATATGCCAGGGGCTATTCCCTTCCCTGTGTATATGTTCTATAAGTCGGTATGCTAGGGGTTATTCCCTAAGTATATGTTTTGTAGGTCTGATACACTAGGGACTATTCCTTGGGTATTCATTCTGTAAGTCTGATACGCTAGGGGCTATTCCCTGGGTATTCTATTTGTTAGCCATATGCTAGGGCTATTCCTAGGTATGACTGATGTGTCAGAGCTATTTCTGAGCATCAGTGATGTGCTAGGATTATTCCTAGGCATCTTTTATCCATTCATTTTTTAGCTATATGCTAGGGCTATTTCTAGGTATAAATGATGTGTTAAGGCTATTCCTGAGCATTAGTTATATGCTAGGGGTATTTCTGGACATCTTCCATCTGTCTGTGTGTGTGTGTTGTGCTAGGGCTATTCTTGGGCATATATTGATTATGTGTCTGTGATGTGTTAGGGCTATTCTTAGGTATTTATTGCTTGTCTATCTGTGATATGCTAGGGCTACTCTTGGTACTTCCATTTGTTTGTGACATGCTAGGACTATTCCTAAGCAACTAATATGTATCAAGCTATCACACTTGAATATAATCGATTGATTTAGATAAGATTTTTTTGATAAGCTTGTCTCATCTGGATCTATTGAAATGTATTTGTCATATATATTACTTGTTCATACTTGTATCCTACGGATAATAATCTATTTTTACTTGATTTGTACTCGTGCTTGTTTTGATATTGAATTATAAACTGTTGAGATGCTTCTTCCTCGATAATTTTTTTAAATTATTGTCACGATATCCCTCACTGAGTCCTTCATACTTACCCCCATTCTTTATCTCTCAGACATGGTTAAGTGAAAAAAGTAAAGTTCGGACTAGGAATGAAGAAGTGCTTCAAGTAATGGAATGGGTTCCTTTGAATGATGTAATTAGATTTAGTGACACTGCGATATGTTTGGATTAACTTGATGTCTAGTGACTTCATATATTTTGTTAAGAGTTAAGAAGTTGAATTATGATTTGTATCTAATGTTTTAAGGAGTTGGTGAACTTGAATTCCGTTGCTATGTGTGTTTGACAAGTTTGGAAGTGCCCTCATAGGCTTATTGATCTTTTTGAGAAAGAATTTTATTGGCTTACTGCTTGTATCACTAGTGAATTAAGATTGAACTAGAGTGGTGCCTCAACTTTGGTGCTATCCTAAGACAAGGTGCTACAAAATTATTACCTCAAAAATTTATAGCTTTCAATTTTATTGAAGATTCTTTTTTGTCGTTTATAGCTTTCAAATTTTTTAGAATTTTACATTTCATATGCCATTTGATTTATCAGAACTTTCACATGCCAATTGGTATTCTACCATAATTAAAGGAGTACTATAATTTGAAAAAGTACAATATTTTTTTTTAGAAATCACATGCCAATGTCTTCTACAATAATTGAAATAGGAAGAGATGTTTTCTACAAAAAGATTCCTTAGCCACAAAAAGTTTTTCATCCTAAGTCCATCAAGTTCATTGAGACCCACAAAAGAGATGATTCAAACAAAGATCCTTGTGGCCGACTACCTTGCTGCAAGCTTGCATCCCATCTTCATATGATTCCATTTTTGCCTCAAAAGTCTAGCCTTTTTCTACTGGAAAACCCAAAAACTAGAAAAACCCATAATCAAAACCACCACAACAATAATAATTATAATCTTTTTCGTCTTATCAACTTGGTTCAACCCCACGACTTAGAGATATGACAGCATAAGAATGCTCTGCCTCTCCTCTCAAGAGTACAAAAACCTCAATTTTAACATACTATCCTCCAATTCAAACTTATCAAACACAAACAGAGCACTTCAAAACTAATAATATCCCAAGATCTCACCTTTGCAACATAAACGTTAATTGAATAAGAAATCTCCCTCTAAAACAAAACAGTCCCAGCATTCTTCCAACTTCCAAATCCTCATGAGGCAAAATCTCATGCTAGTAGGCAAAATTTGACCGTTCTGTGTTGTTCTGCTGTGCTACACTAATTCATCGATCATGATCGGTGTTTCAATAATAAATCGATCAATTTTCTCTGTCCCTACCACAACCTCGTTCTACACTGGTGTGACGGAACATTCATGATCGATTTGGTTCTGATCTGGCTATTCTGGCAGATAAAATGCCTATCTAACGAACTATGTGTGGGGGTGCATACAGATACTTTGGGCATTGTTTTGATAAGAAAAAAAATATTCTTTTGATCAAAACTTTTTTTCCTTATTTTTTAGACAATTAAAATGAAATTTGTGGAAATGAAAAATATGATTTTGGCACTTTGAGAACTAAAAAATTCATGAAGAATATTTTACTTGGAGAAAATTCTAAAAATTATTTGTGAGCACTTAGAAAAATAGGACCTGTGGGTTGACTACTTGGAGTGAAATTTTAGAAACTTGGGATTGCTTTGCACATGAAAAAAGCAATTTTTTTTCCCTCGTGTGATTTTTATGGTTAAGTGTGCCTTTTATTCTAGTTAAGTTAAAATTATGTTATATGTTTCCTGTAACATTGTTTTCCTCTATTCTTTTAAGACATGGTAATAAAAGGAACACCCATATCATCAATTAGACAAAAAAAGAGAAACTTAGGCAGTTTACATAAAATAAAATGAAAAAAATAAATATTCTTCTGCTGTATTTTAGAAAATATAAATGATGCAAAATAAAATTATTCATCTAGGACACAGACTCTATATCCAGGATATGTTGATAGATATTTGGAGATAGTTGTTCACTCTAAAGTGGCGTGATGTATTTACTAATGTGGTTAGAAGGCTAAAAGGAAAAAAAAAAACTTTTAATATTATTAAAAAGGTCGTGTTGAAAGAATGAGATAATGATACTAAAGTAAAAATAAAAGTCTTTAAGTTTCATAGCATGCACACAATAGACGTGATAAGAGAATAACTAAAAGGCACAAGAAGAATCCTTTTGTTTATTTATTTATTTTTTTGTGCGACAAACTTTCAATTGGTATAATTAGCATGGCCTCACGTGTTCAAGTGCACTGAGATACTGCAACAGTTAGAAGTTTTCATGGGAAAGAATGATTATGATTAGTTATTGTGTAACATTCCTTGAATTTGTATAGTTCTTTCCTTTTTTAGACATTTATTTCTATTTTTGGATAATGAATTATCTAAATACAGTTGATGTCATGATAATACATGTTTTACTTCTCCAATCATGCAAGATGTATTCTTGTGAATAGGAAATGAATACTTTATTTTAGTGGGAAGTTTAAGTTAGAAGAATTTGAGTAATTCTCACCTAAAATTAATAAAAAAAATTTTACTTTAAAATTAAATTTGTGATAATATGATGTTTGGTTTATGGATGATGATTGGAAACTTTGAGAACTTGCAAATTCAAACCTTATATTGTTTATTGTAAATATTAATTTCAAGTACAAAATTATACATGTACAGATAAAAGAATTAATGAAAGTGACCACTCGTAACTAGAAAGACCATGGAATACAAATTAATCAAAGTTGATTTCAACAAAAGAAAAAAACTTTATGGTGACAATTATGACATTTGGCTCCATAAGATCCAGTATGTGTTGAAAGAGCAAGATGTTTTGAAGGATATCAACCAGATTATGAAAAATCCAAGTGAGGGTAATATTGCTCAGTAAAGTCACGACTAAGAGAGTTATCAAGTATGAAAAAAGAAAGATTCCAATGCTAAAGCTATTTTGATTAGATCCATGCCTAATAATCTCATTCACGGGTGTGAGCAGTTCGTTCAAGCTTTAATAGGTATTTTCTAGCAAGTGGGAGCATATATATTAAAACTTTCACTAATTCTTGCCAGCAAATAAAGTTTGAGGATGAGTATATTAGTGTTGCTTAGTCCATTACTATTACCTTTGTCGTTGTGTCCAGTTTAAAAAAAGTTGTGGGCTTTAAGAAAAATAGGAATTGGAAAGGTAATAAGGGCAAATAGACTGGAGAAAAGTTTAAGAGAATAATTTAATCCAAATTGCAACATGAAGCACTTGTGTATTTATCACTGAGTTCCTCACAACACTAGGCAGGCATATGTAGGAAACAATCCGAAGTGGAACTTAAAGAGATTGACACACATAATTTATAGTGTTATCACTTTTCCTACATAGTATCTCCTACACACTGGAGATTCCATGAAGCTTGATATTAATTGTTGTTCTCTAGGACTAAGTTTTTAGCTTGAATTTCAAAACAATGTGATTGACATTTACAACAACAACAACACTTATTGTGGTAGTGGACATCTTATTAATGATTTTATGGTTTCAAAATTGCGACAAGCAAGCTTTTAACTATCATATTTATTGCTTGGTTCATTAAATATTTGTTCTTCTAGTCATGCAAATGCATATGCTTGTTTTTGGTATACTAGATCAAGTTATATTGAATATAAAGCGAATGGGCTGATGAAAGCGAGACTATTAGGTTCAGTTTCAGAGTTAATTGACATGCTGATGAGCATTGCTTTGCTGATAGATGACATGGAAACCATTTGGAAAAGCCAATGGGGTAAAATTTCTATTGCAATTAATCATTTTAGATATATATGATTCAACAAATGTCAAGCAATAAGACATTATGGGACATGACAAGGCTCATGATGGCCCAAGCTAAACTTGCTAATTTTCTTTTGGGGAAATACTTCATCAAATGTAGCTAATATTTTTAAAGAGAATGTCTTCAAAATTAGATCATCTACACCTTATGAACTATAGACTAGTAAGAAACCTGACCTAAGTAGCCTCAAGTTATAGGGGTCAGTTGCTCGTATTTTAGACTCTTCTAACCATTTTGGAAAGTTGGGTCCTCAAGGAAAGAAATGTGTCCTCATTAGACATCCTAAATGACTAAAAAGTTATGTATTTGTGGGTGAGCAAGGAGATGGAACTATCAAAGAAATTGAATCACTAAATACAATATTTTTGGAAAAAGATTTTTCTAATAGAGATAAAATAAAGGAAAATGATCCTTAATTCTTTGTTGGGAGATTTAGTAGACGATTATGTGCTACGTGGACTAATAAAAATTGAAAATAATATGTTACCACTTGATCTAGGTGGGAACAAATCTAAATCTAAATGATCTATCTGAATCTCAACCCAAAAAAGAAGCAATAGCAAAATCGCACCTAGATGTTATTGAAAGCTATGCTTTTATGACTCATCAAAGTGAAGATAAATCTAAAGAGCATGTTTTTAGATAGTTTATCTAGAAGAATTTGCTAAGGCTGGATATATGAGTGAGGCTATATATTGTCCTATGAAGGATAATCTAATAAAGCAATGGAAGAAAAGATGGAATCAAATGAAATTGAACTATGTCCAGAACTAGTTGATCTTCTTTCTAGAAACATACCTATCGGGAGTAAGTGGTTTCTCAAAATTAAGACAAAGGGTAATAGAACCATTGAGAGGTGTAAGGCTCAACAGGTGTAAAAGTTTATATTCAACCAAAGGGATTGAATTGGAAAGATTAATATGTGGCCTGAAGCAACCTTTAAATAATGGTAAAATAAGATTTCATAGAGCTATTATCTCTTACAATTTGATCATGATGGATAATGATAATTATTTTATCTCAAGAGGTCCCAACGAAAGATTATAATTCTATCTTTTTGTGTTGATGACGTATTATTAGCCTACAATGATAAGGAGTGATATGGGATGGCCCAACAGCTATTGACTCCATAATACGTTTCCAGGCCCACTTCGCCTCTGAGGCCTAGTTGGGTGGTTGACCATCACCTTTTGACTTATGTAGTAACCTAGGCCGAGCTACTTGACTATAACCCCTAGGTCAAGTAAAATGCCCTCGATCATACTCGACAAGAGGCTTTACGCTGCCCACTCCCTTCAACCATTTCTCTGGTCGACCATAGGGGTCATCCCAATACTGAATTATATCTTTGTCATATTTAATGCCCTGATAGGCAGCATGCCTCCGCATTAATGGTGTATGTCACCCCAATACTGCCTTTATCGCTACCCTTATCAGGAGACACACCTCTAGAGTACTATTCTATCTTGAAAAGCACGAGGTGGTGCCACCTGAAATAGTTTGGGGATGGTAGATAACCTACAGGCCCATGCAAGGACAAAAGCCCTCTACATTTGAGAAGGACAACTTAAATATATCATTCACTTGGAAAAAGTTATAAATACCTCGTTGCCATCCACTCTCAAGGTATGCTATTTTTCATTATAAGCTTTTACTCTACTGCTTGATTTTTCTACTCAACCAGTACTAACTTGAGCATCAGAGTATCTTAGCTTAGGGTACTTTAGCTAGTCTAATGTTTGCTAGTGATTGCAGATCTCAACCTAAGGATATTTCCCAATTGGATCATTCAACTAGCCAGGCTAAATTAGCCTAAACACTTACCAAATCCAGTAAAAATAGCTTTCAACCTCATCATTTTAATTTTTGAATACTCGATTAGGGTTTGGTTCATTTAATGTGTCTATTACATCGAGCCATATGAAGTGCTAAAGATGGCTGTGCAATTATTACTGCCAATCGAGTTCCCACATTCAAATGCCTATAAATAGGCACGGTGAAAATACTCATTTTACATTTTTATTATATTTCAAATTCGTAGAGTCTTTTTTCCATTTTTCGCTTTTAGAGTTTCATTGAGACCCTGTAAGTTTTACCTTTTGGGTTCAATTTTTCTTTAGTTGTTTGTTAAGCATGTGGAGCACTTCGGATAGAGAGGAATTAGGTCCTAAGGGGCACCCTTCCATGGGGAGCGTAAAGGTGAGAGTATGTTTAGTAGCTCGTTGAGTTCAAGCTTGACCTATAGCAACTCAAGTGATTAGTTAGTTGCTTCTGGGGGTGATGCTAGCTCGAGTAAGGTGTCAGCATCATGTGGTTGACTTTTCACCCATGATCATTATCGTAAGATTGTTTCAAAGATTACCCTAGCCAATCTGGTATGCATTAGGGAGCTTTACCATATCCCTATCGAGTATGAGCTCTTAGTTTCTAGTCTATGGGATAGGATGCATCGATCTCCAAAGGGGTGTATTACCATTTTTGAGGAGGGATTTAGATTGGGCTTAGGTTTCTCCTTGCGCCAGCTATGATCAACCTCTTAGGCGGTCTGGAGGTCTACATAACACAACTCCTACCAAACTATTTTTTGACCATATACAGTTTTGCTGTGCTAATGTACCTATTCGAACAACTGACTTTCTTTGCCAATTTCTCCAATCTTTTCTACCTCTCTATGTCTGGGAAATGAGTAAAACTAAGAAATCTAGGTTACCTCACAGCGTAGCCGTGTCAAAAATTCTTAGTGACCCCATCCTCCTCCTATAGCTAGGAGTGGAAAAGATATTTTCTTTATATTTAAGGGCCCAGGGGGTTTAACATATTGAGGGGGTGGTAGAGGGGTCACATCGAGATGCTGGGTAATCCAACCCTTAGTTGGCCAAACACCTTCATTTAGGATCTAGTTGAGTTTGGCCAAATGAGGCCTTATTTTAATCAAGAAAAGGTGTTTGGGGCTGGCTGGCTTGTCACCAATCGAGTTGAACTTACTTGTGGGTGATCGACTAGATAGTTCTATGTCGATTGTTACAATTCTATTTCATGCATCTTTTTGCTTGAGTTTAATTATTTTATTTTTGCATTGTGTTTTGTGTTGGCAGATTAAGAAGAAATAATGAACTAAGCTAGGCAAGAGGTGATAGCTCAAGCTTAAAGAAATGAGGAGAACTGGCAAGCAGTGGTCGCTCGACGAGAGGAGGCCTCGATTGTAGCCTTAGCACCCTCGATCATAGCCTTTGCACTCCTTGCCATTAAATTAACCCTGAGTGCATCTCTCACTCGACTAGTGGTGGTAACAGACAGCAATCCCACCGATCGAGGCAAAAGAAAAATGGTTGAACAGAGAGGTCCAGCTTCCAAGAGGTTAGCGAGTGATAAGGATACAGAGAAAGCTATAGTAGCTAGCCCACCTATTGGCTACAACCTATTTGGGAAGTGCAGCAATAGGGTATTGTTTCAACTACTTAGGCTGTTGATGCCCAAGTTCAAGATGAAACCAAACATGGCTATCCACAACTTGACCTCAATAATAACATTGGGGTCAACTGGGGCTGCAACCCTCAAATGCATGGTAGATGGGCTCTTCATGTTTGACCAAAGAAAATTCATGGATTTAAGCTAGATTGGGGTGGTCAAGACTTTGGCGTACTATTGCAACATGGTAAGTGTATGGTCAATTCAATTTTCTTGTCAAACACTTTTTTTTGGCCGATCATATTTTTCTAACAAATAACTTTTCCTTTCAGGTGAACCAGCTTGGCTATTACTTCTACTAGAGGTTAGAGCTGGCTCTGGTTGACTGGGAGCAACTGCATGAGGGAGAGGAAATGGAAACCCTTAAAGTGCAGTTTGAATCATTCTAGGTCAGGGTTAACCAGCTGACTAAGGAAGTCATAAACCTCCGTGAGCAGCTCCATACAAAAGATTAGTAGTTGGTTGTGCCATCCAAGAAAAAAGCTAGATGGATGTGCTACTACACTAGACTCGATTAGATCTACAACATAGTTATGATTCTAGTTAGACGGTAAGGCATAATGCTGTGAGGTAGGAGGCTTGAGTAGAGTTCTATAGGAAGCTCCCACTGATGTAAAGGGAGATGATGCAGCAGTTCATACTATGCTCATCCTTTCAGGATGCAAGTGTGGTCTTTTCGCTCGATGATATGAAGATTACATTGGAGAAGGAAATCAAGCAACTCGAGTATTTAAGGTATGCCTTCTGAGTGGAAGACAAGGACCATATCAGCCCTATCCTAGATGAATAGTTGTAGCCCTATCTTGAGCTTGAGGATGCTGCTGTCGAAGAGGGAGCTGTAGGGGACATTCTAGTTGAGTTGATGACCGTGGCGTAGAGGAGGCATGCGGAGGTGTTGAGGAGGCTCACTGTAGTGGTGAAAGAGTTCGACTTTGCCAATGACTTTACCTTTGAGATCTAGGATGGCATGGTTGATGCAAATGAATATTTGCTACACTTTAAAGACTTTCTGGTTGATCAGGCAGGGCCTTTTCGACCTATGCTAGTAGCTCTTCACTCCTACGGTAGGAAGGCCTGAGCAGAAGGCTAACAACCCAATTGTGGTTTTGATTCCATCAAGTGATGAGCTTGATCAAGCCATTGAAGAAGGTGCTCAGGTTGTTTAGGCTGAGGGTGCAGGGTTGAGCAATAATTGAAGTTCATGCCAAATATTGTGGTCGTGTAGCATGGGCCATGTTGCACTTTTTTAATCTCTCTCTATTTTTTTGTAATAACATTTATAATAGAAGATTTCATTCAATGAAATGAAACTGTTACTTCAACAACTTTTATGCTTTACCTTGTTTTAACTTCTGTAATCTTTTCGCATATGAATGGTTGATAACCAGATTAACTAATATAAATCCCATAATAGTGACTGCATAAATGCACGCAACGTTCAGGTCGATTGAGGTTATTACCTTTGCAAAGAGATGTGTGCTTTTGTCAAAATAGATTTGTGTGTTTAACATTTGTTTATCAAATTATCTTGAACTTCATGGTTGAGTTTCACTATTATCATGTTCTCGACTTCATGTTTTGTTACAAAATATTTACACATAGAATTTCTTCAAGTTGACGGCATTCCATGGGTGAGGAAGTTCATCACCGTCAAAGTTGGCTAGTTAATATGTGTTATGCTTTGACACCTTGACAAAATATAGGGGCCTTTCTATTTTGGTTCAAGTTTGTTGACATTATTAGATACTTCCACCTTTTTGAAAACTAGGTCCTCAACCTTAAAACAGCACAGTCGGACCCCTTTATTATAGTTCTTTGCCATCTTTGAACTATAGCATTGCATGGTGTTATAGGCTTTCTGCGGCCTCCACTCATCGATTATCTCTAAGTCGAGTTTTCTTTTGGATGTGTTTCTGATTGGGTCAAAGTGGATCACTTGAGTTGTGTGTTGTATGAGTTTAGAGAGGATGCTGCTTTCAAACCATAAATTAAACTATAAGGGTTGTGACTTGTGGTTGAACAGAGGCTAGTCTTGTACACCCATAACACCCTGGAGAGATCATTTTCCTAGCTCAATCTGGTCCTTTGTATTTAGGATTTCAAGTGGTCAAGGATTGTTCTATTTGTTACTTCTATCTAGCCATTAAACTGAGGGTTCCCCATTGAGGTGAAGTGTTAGGTGATCCCCAAGGCTTCACACTAAGTCTGCATGTTTCTACTATGAAACTATGTCCTATTGTCTGAAATGAGGACCTTAGGAAAACTAAACTGGTAGATGATCTTTTTCTAAATAAAACTTCTGATGGCTGCATTAGTTTTTAGGATGGCCTTGGCTTTGACCCATTTGGTGAAGTATTCAACTGAAATAATTATGAACTTTCTCTAACCTATCGTCTTTGGCAAGAACTTTAGAATATTAATTAGTTGTATGGCCAAGTGACCTAAACACTGATCATGGGCACGGCAAGCTAGTACAGAATGCTCGAGTAGACTTGGCAGGATGGACACTTTTGAGCAAAGTTAACAATATCTTTCAGTAGAGTGGGCCAAAAGTATCTGTATCTAATGATCTTATCAGTAAGGGATCTTTTCACTGAATGGTTTCCGCACATACCTACGTGGATATCTAATAGGACCTCGTGAGCCAGGTTAGGGTACAAGCATCTCAAGAATGGTTGGGAGATTAACCTTTTATAGGGCTAGTTGTGTTTGTCGAGAGTAAACTTGATGGCTTGTCCTCGAAGTCGACGCGCCTCATTTTTATCTTCAAGAATTGTGTTGTGATCTAGGTAGAGCTTTATTAGATCTTATTATGAAGAAAGTGTCTATTCGATGCTCCCTATAAAATTTTCTTTGAGGATGCCTATTGATGGTTTATCAGTGATTAGAAAGGTTATCATTTTATCTCTTGTGCCTTAGATCAAGCTGTCAAATTTGGATAGGGCATCTACTCGATCATTCTCTGATCAAGGTACCTAGCTGAGGGTGAACCTTTTGAACAACTACTATAGTTTTTTAACCTATGCTAGATACTGGCTCATCATTAAGTCCTTAGTTTCAAAATTTCTTTCGACTTGTTTTGCAACCAACTAAGAGTCTGTGATTACTGCTAGGTGCTTGACCCCTCGGTTGAGTGCCATCCTTATTCCGGCAAGGAGGGCTTCATATTCTGCCTCATCGTTGTTGACTTTATAATCAAGTTTGATTGGGAAGTCATACTCTTCCACTAACGGGAATAGAGAGCAACACCTATGCTACCTCCTGACGTGGTTGATGACCCATCAACATGTAAGGTCAAAATAGTAAGGTTTCACAACTTTTTTCGGGGAGATCAACCTGCTTGGCAATGAAGTTAGCTAAAATACATGCTTTAGTGGCTGTTTTAGGTTGAAAAGTGATGTCAAACTCTCCTAACTTAATGGCCTATTTTGTTAACCTCCCAAATGTATCTGGCTTTGAGAGTATTTGCTTTAATGGCTGGTTTGTCAATATTATCATTGCATGGGATTGAAAGTATGGAAGTAGCTTTTGAGTTGCAGTGACTAATGCTAAAGCAAACTTCTCGATCCCTAAGTAGTTATGCTTTAGCCCTTGTAGTGCCTTGCTACAGTAATAAACTAGTTGATGATTTTTATCTTTGATCAAGACCAAAATTGAGCTGATTGAGGCTTCAAAAATAGCCAAATAAATGTGCAGGACCTTTTCGAGTTCTGGTTTGGCGAGCTTGGGGGGTAAAGACAAGTATTACTTCAATTCGACCAGAGCCCGATCATACTATTCATTCCATTGGAAACCCAGCTTCTTGATCCCCAAGTAGTTATGCTCTAACCCTTGTAGCGTCTTGCTACAGTAATAAATTAGTTCATGGTTTTTGTCTCTGGTCGATACCAAAATTGAGCTGATTGAGGCTTTAAAAACAACCAAATAAATGTGCAGGACCTCTCTAAGTTCCAACTTGGCAAGCATGGGGGTCAAAGATAAGTATTACTTCAATTCGACCAAAGCCTGATCACATTGTTCATTCTATTGGAAGTCCAACTTCTTAGCATTCCTCAATATCTTAAAGAAAAGTAAGCTTTTATTGGCCAAATGGGTGATAAACCTACTAAGGGCTATAATCCTCCCGACCAAGTGCTGTACATCTCTGACTATTCGAGGTGGCACAATGTCCAACATACCTTAGATGTTTTGTGGACTGGCTTCAATACCTCTTTGCTGACTATGTAACCCAAGAATTTACCTCATCATACTCTAAACGTACATTTGTTGGGGTTTAATTTCATGTCAAATACTCATAGTATAGCAAAGGTATGGTTGAGGTCGAGTAGGTTATCTTCAGCCTCTCTGTTTTAACAATGATGTCATTGACATAAACCTCCATAGACTTGCCGATCTCATTCTTAAATATAAAATCGATCAGTCTATCATAGATTGCACCTATATTTTTTAGCCCAAAAGGTATGACTAAAATGTAATAAACTCCATTGGGGACCACAAAAGAGGTCTTGTCCCTGTCCTCGGGTGCTATGAATATCTGATGATACTTTTGGAAAGCATCCATCATACTTAACAGTTCACAACCAGCTGTAGAATCTACTAATAAATCTATACGAGGCAAGGAGTAAGAATCTTTAGGGCAAGCTTTATTCAAATAAGTGAAATCATTACACATGCGCCATTTCTCCTCATTCTTGGGTATGGGTACAACATTACGAAGCCAAGATGGGTACTAAATTTCTAAGAGTTTGTTGACTTCCTCTTCAATGATCTGGCACCTCTCAGCATTGAAAATTCTCATCTTCTGCTTGATAGGTTTGTATGAGAGGTCCATATTAAGGTAGTAGACGATTACATTAAGGTCAATATCCTTGAGGTTGGATTCCTTCCAATCAAAGATGTTGATATTTCTCCACATAAAATTGACCATGAGATATTCCATGTGGTGGCCCATATCTATTTCAATCTTGGTGGTCTTGTTGGGGTTCCCAGGCTCTAACTTGATTGTTTTGAACTCCTTGACGAGCTCCACTCTGGTGTCTTCCAACTTTTTCTTCTTTTTTAGCTTGGCCCTCCTCGAGTTTCACTATAAGGGAATCCCAAGGTCATTAGTTGTGGTCGAGTCTTTTGCTTGCTCGACTGGACTGAAATTGTGTAACATTGCCAAGCCTCTTTAATATTGCACAATAGCTCTTCCGTACCCATTGTGGTTGAGAATTTGATTTTCATATGATAAGTTGAGATAATGGCTTAAAAAGCATTGAGAGCTAGTAGACCAATTATAACATTATAAGCAAATAGGGTGTCAACAACCAGATAATTTATCATAAGTGTTTTCCTATGGGGTACCTCCTTGAATGATGTAGAGAGGTTGATGGAGCTTTCTGGTATGATCTCCAACCTCTCGAATTTGACCAGAAGTGTGCACATGGGCTCAAATTTTAGTTGGCCCAGATTCATCTTTTTCAGTGTCGATAGGAGAATAATGTTGGTAGAGCTGCCATTGTTGACCAAAATCTTTGTTACTTCAAAGTTGGTAATCTCGATCGAGACCACCATGGTATAATCAAATTTATGTTTGATGCTTTTGCCCTCCGTATAGGTGAGGTCGTCATCAATTAAAGAGATGGGCTTCGCATTGGTGGACAAATGAAACATTATTTTGATTGAGGAAGCCTTGGTCAATTCTAGCCTACTTTATGTCTGCCTTCTATTGATTTTGAGTCCCCCTCAGTAGAACCTCCCACAATCATGTCATTCACTCCTCGAATGGGCAGACGATTTTCCTGGGCAAGTTTCTTTTCTTTATTCTCTCTTATTAAGCCAATCGACATTTCTCTATGGAGAGTCTGGTCGATTTTGTCCTTTTTTGTCTGGGTGCCTTTAGCCACATATTGCTTGAGATGGCCTTGTCTTATTAGCCTCTCGATTTTGTCATGGAGATTGAAGTAATCTTTCATGTCCTGGCATACTTGCTTGTGGAAGTGGCAATATTTCTTTAATTTTTTCATAGCTTCTATCTCGGTTAGCTTTCTTGATTTTCTGAGGAGGTTTTTGTGCTAGATTGAGAACAATATCTCTTTCCTCAAGAGGTTGAGTGGAGTGTAGTCATGGAAGTGCTTGATGAGAGATTGACAACTCTCCATCTGCTATCGATTGTCTTTCTCTTTATTTTTTTTCTCGATTGCAGGGTTGCCAAATTTTAGTCTGTTAATATCTTCTTGGGTCACATATTGCTCCACTAGTCCGAGCAGCTCCTCCATTGATCGTAGGTGTTCTTATACTAAACTATTGGCACACTCCTTATGCCTGAGTCCTAGGAAAAGAACATCAATTAGAAACTCGATCTTGGGGTTGTTAATTTTCAACACTTATATATAAAACTTGATAAAAAAATCTCAAAGGGACTCTCTCTCATTCTGGTTCATAGTATGGAGATGGATGTGGGGGAGTTTCACATTTTTTCGATGGGCAGCCTGGTGTAGAAACTTGTCACATAACTGATCATATGAATAAATTGATGTCGGCTCAAGTTTGATAAACCAATCGAGCATGATGTCTTGAAATGTGGTGATGAGTATCTTCACATATATATACTCATTGTATCCATATAGTTGCATCATGCGCTCAAACTACATCAGGTGTTTATTTGGGTTTGTTGAGCTATTATATCATGAAAGTCTGGTTGGAGCCTTGGCGTCAATGGCAATGTGCTTGTCGATGATCTCTTCAACAAATGGCGACCTACTTTCCTGGTAGAGTCTCTAAAGACCATCAAGGTTGGGTACCCTCTTTGTATTTCTCTTTGAGGTATCTATTCAACTGCTACACTTGGTGAGATACTTTTTCCCACTCTTTTGGGTCCACAGGGGTTATGTTTCAATCAAACTTCATGCTGCAAGGCTTAAATGGGTCAAGCTGCATGATCAGTTGACTCACAAATCATTTCTCATTAGTTCGATCTTGAACATTTGATCCTATCTTGCTGTTGAGCTTGAATATGCCAAACGTAATAGTCAATAGAATCTATAATTTTTTTCTATAGTTCAAGTTGACCTCTTTCTCCAGTGAGGCACATGGGGTTGACCTTTTCATTTTGTCAGTGACCGCCTGGACTCTAGTAGACTGTGGGTGTCCCTGGGGGATCTTTTTTTGGGTGGTGAAGGTTGGGGACTCGTCCTGGCGATTGGGGTGGGCACGATTGTGCGCCGATTCAGGGCTATGGAGAGTTAAGTAAAAATCAAAGCAAAAATTTGTTCACTGATTAGCTGCATTAGTTGAGGCATGGTTAAGGTAACAACTTGCTCCAATGAGGCGATGCGTCCTGGAGCATGCAATTCTTATTAAGTTTGAGGGGGAAGAAAAGACACCGTCCTTTTATTTTTCTCTACTTCTAATACGGCTCGTCTGGTGTTCATCATTTTTTTATTACAGTCTCAATTTTCCCATTGATGGTGCCAAAATGATAAGGTTGAAAGCTATTTTTATTGGGTTGGGTAAGTGTTTGGGCTAATTCGACCTAGCTGGTTGAATGATCTAACTGGGAAATATCCTTAAGTTGAGATCTATAATTACTGGCAAACGTAAAACTAACTAAGGTACCCTTAACTAAGGCACTTTGGTGCTCAAGTTAGTAGTTGTAAGTAGAGAAATTGAGTAGTAGAGCAAGAACGTATAATGAAGAATAACATACCTTAAGAATGGCTAGCAACGGGGTATTTATAGCCTTCTCCAAGTAAATGATATGTCTAAGATGCCCCTATCAAGTATAGAGGGCTTTTGTCCTTACATGGGGACTGTAGGTTATCTCCCATCCTTGTACTATTTCAAGTGGCACCACCTCTTATTTTTTGGGACAAAATAGTACTCCGGAGGGCACCTCCTAATAAGGTTGGAGGTAAAGGTGGTACTGGAGCTCTATACGATATTAATGTAAAGGCATGCTGCTTGTCAAGATATTAAATATGATAGAGATACAGTTTTATGCCAAGATGACCCTTATGGTTGGCCAGAGAAATAATTAAAAGAAATAGGCGGCTTGAAGCCTCTTGTCGGATACAATCAAGGACACTTTACTTGACCTGGGGGTTATGGTCGAGTAGCTCGGCCCAAGTTACTCCACAAGTGAAACGATGATGGTCGACAGCCCAACTGGGCCTCAGAGGCGAAGTGGGCATAGAAATGTACTTTGGAGTCGATAGCCGTTAGGCTGGAACTACTAGGTCATCCCATATCAAGAAGTATCTAAAATACCATTTAGAAATGGTTGTCAAAAACTATATATTGGGTGTAAAAAATTTATAGAGATTATTCCATGAGACTAGTTCCGTTGTCTCAAAACCCTATGTAAAAAGTTATTAGATGATTTGGAATGGAAAGTGGTGACCCTATAGATACTTCTATGACTAAAGGCAAAAGTTTGCCATGAGGTGTACTCAAAGGTTTTTGATGAAAACTTGAGATGTCCAAGGTAGTACATTGAGATATTGTTGGGAACTTGATGTACATTACGATGCATACTATCTTTAATATTAGTGATGTCATGGGTCTAGTCATTAGGTGTCAATCTAATTTCGGAAGAAGATACTTAACTATCATTAAGAAAATTTCTTTTTGATACCTAAGGGTATTACAGATTAATTGTCTTACGCTATTACAAAAAAAATCTATCCTTGATAGAATACATAAATGCTGCTTTGGGAGGTAGTGTGAACGCATATGAATCCACCTCTAGATATGTATTCTTTCCTCATGATAGCACTATCTATTAAAGTGACAAGAAATAGTGTTCATTATTGTCCACAAATAAAAGCTCATTAGTTCATGGCTCGTGCCTTTATAGTACTGGAATGCATTTGGTATACGATTGTTCAATATTGGGTGTCGCAAGTAATTGTGTGGGAGCTGTGACTATCTATAACAGTTACTACATACTTACTTTGAGGACTCAAAATATTATGGGAAAACCAAATTGTTAACTTCATCTTTATTAGAGATATAATTTAAAAAAATAAGTAACACTGAAATATAAGTCTATGCATATGATGGTGATTGATATTTCACAAGGTTAATACCTGTATAAGTTTCTTTATGAGCATGTTAGAAAATCTCTAAGGTTGCGTAATGTGAAATTGAAATTATACATGCTAGATCTTTATTATTTAATGCTTATCAAATCAATGATAATTGAATATTGTTTGTAAACATGTTTTATGTCTTCAATTACAAAGGTATGTTAGACAAGTAAAGATTGGCTCTCTCATATAAACAATCGCCTATGACATTGAGTTACATGGAAAAATGAGGCAATATTGATTTTTTCTACAAACATCGCCTTAGTCTTTGTGACTAAGATGAGATTACTACATAAGTTTTAGCAATCAAAATGGATTTTAACAATCTATTGAACTAGTCAAATTGCAAAATGTGAGTTTTCTTGAGAGCACACTTGTGTTGAAGACAATCAAAATGAAGAAACTCAAGTTAGGTTTTGAGATATGTCTAAACTAAGATCTATATGATACTTCATTTGATTACTAATGACATACGTTGCCAATTGGGAAGAAATGTATTGTTGCATGTATCTCATACATCACATGCTAATGATGACCATGTGGGTGATGAGTAAATAAATCCTTACTTTCTCATGTTATAAGACATAGAGGTTAATATAATCTCAATTATACCTTTCTGACTTTCGACTATTTCTTGATACTTTATTTCAATTTTGCTACTTTAGTGTGTTACTAAATTATCATGAATGATTTGGTAATGTGGTATGCATCTAAGCACGTAGTTGGAATAGAGTTGAAAGTTTTGAGTAGGAAACGAAGACTGTCTCTTACACCTTGTATTCATTAGTTGGTCAATTATGTTTAACCCTAGAATTTTGGAATATAATTATGAATACATGAGATAAGTCTAAGCTAATTGTGTTCTTACATGTCGTTTAAGGGACAAGAGATATGTTCACATATATAGCAAAAAGAAGTTTGGGGTATAGCGAGCTAAATGTCCTCATTTTGAGCTATTATATATCCTTAACCAATATATAGTATTTGAGGTCTAGTATTTGAAATTTTAAGCTAGTATGTATCCTTAACCAGTATATAGCATTTGAACCCTAGTATGTGAAGAATTGATTTGTTGTATATCCTTAATCGATGGATAGCTCTTAAGCTCTAGTATGCTCTCAAGTCATACAAGTTACTTGGAAGCATAAAGTTCTTTTGAGTGTGTGGTGTATCATACTAATTGCTTTGTTGCGTGGGATCCAACCTCATGTGTGAGTAGGAGATGAAGAAAAATGCATTTGCCCACTTTGTTGACTCATATCAGCAAATGGGTTAATGGGAAGTCGGAGGGAGTCAAAATTCCTCCCAACTCCCACACACCACTGCCATGTAACCTCTTTGAGAGGTCATGGGAAAGGATAAAAAGACATAGGTTAGATTTTGTATCTAATTATCTTTTGTATACTGGATGTGTGTCTTGAGAAGTTGTTTTTTTTTTCTCTACAACAAAAATACAAACATTGAGAAAAGAAAGAAATCAAGAGAGAATTCTAATAGAAAAAGAAAAAAAATTCTTATTCCTAGATTAAATGCACAACATCATAGAATTCTAGAGGTAGAATTTTACATGCAGAGGGATTCCTAATCCAGATAGGAACATACTACACAACACAGGACTTGCATCTTAGTTGTGGGACAAGAAATTGCTTCAACTTATGAGTAACTTCAAACCTAGGAGCACGGTGAAGATTTAAAAAATGAGGCTACTGAAACAGCCCAAAATTCCAAATCAAAGGTAATTTTTCTTTGTTAAATTCCGCTATATAATTGTATTATATTTTTCCTTCAATGTAGAAAAGTAGTAAAACCAAATCTAGTATATCTATTCCAACTAAAATATAAATGCATACTGCATACTATATAATTGGACAGTAAATAAATATATATAAATAATCAAATAATCTAACGTTAGGCACCCAAATCTTAATATACAAAATACCTAACTAGTCTTACTTTTCATAATTTAGCAATTAACCAACATATATAATATAGAGTGTCACGCCACTTATACTTCATGGTAAATCTAAGAATCAAAAGCAATTTACAATCAAACAAATATCCAATTTCAAATCCTACTTGTGGCTATCAGTACATACAACTCATGTCCCATTAACCATTAATCAATTCAAATAAAACAATTCCTTCTAATTTGTCAATCAAAAGCCAACATAAGTGAAGACCAATCCACAAAATGTTCTTTAAATTATTTCCTTGGTACATTAAATTAATAGGCATAAAATTAATGGGCAACCACATCACTCATTTGTACCCTTAGGTGCAACCCGCCTGTATGGTTTCCTAAAGTCAAACTCCTCCCTTTTTAAAGTTCATGTATGGTTGCCACAAGCATGATAATGTAGAACATCCTCTTGCTTCTGTACGATATATATATATATATATATATATATATATGCTGGACCATACAAGCTCCCATCGAATTTCTCTCTCTCTCTCTCTTTTTTTTTTTTTTTTTTCCTTTTAACCTTTGACGTTTGGCTTGAGGTACTTGCAACTGTAAACCCTCTTCTACACTCTACCTTCTTTTATTTTTATTTTTATTTTTATTTTTTCATCTAAAATTATTAGAATTTTAGTTTGTTGTATTTTATATATTGAAAAAAGGTGGTTTAGTCCAAGTAGGACTCTAATTATACTCCCTTTGGGATTGAGATAATTACTTATATTAATTCTAATTCCAAAAAATTTAACAATTTCTATAATTAATGACTCATAATCCTAATAATATTATAATCTAATCTAGAAGAGTAAAATTTATTATAAATAAAGATTGAAAGATTTATTATTGATATTAAGGTTGAATATGATCTTTACTGTTGTATTACTAGAATTGAATATCACTTTTCCTTCGTTTTTTTTCCTAATTTATAATTTTTTTTAATGCACGTATTCTTAAAACAATGGCATGCCTTTTCATAACTTTAATTGATATAATAAATAAATTAAAATAAAATAAAGTAACATAATCAATTAAATAATAAATAAAATTTTAGAGCATTACATACACTGTAATTTAATATTATCAGTATTTTTTTTTCTTTTAGTGAATGTCAAAACAAAGTTTAAAAAAGTTGGAGTCAATTTTGCAATATTAGATAAATTATTCATGAAAATTGTATGTATAATAAAAATAAATTAACAAAGTTGAATCCGTTGCCCATGTCCGTCATATTTCAAACAATAATAATATTAGCATTTTATTGTCATATCATTATGACATGCATACATATTTCATAAGCATGTTAATTTCTATTCTCTATATTTTATTTCCGGCACTTCATGATCTGCATTATTTAATTGCAAAAGATTCAATTATTTTAATTTGTTTTAGACTATATTTTCTAATTTTTCAAGACAAAAAGTATAACTTTCTCATTCCTGTACTTTTATGCTAAATTTATTAAAATCAATAATTTTTCCAATTTTCCCATACCATTTTTGTGGACTCAATTTTTCACGTGCCAATACTCCTTTTTTAGTTAAAACAAGTCAGTAGTACAGAAGGCTTTTTGAATGCTAAAAAAATATGGAGTTTGACTGACATACAGTGGAAAAGGATGTCTTCTTTTAAGTAGTTAAAGATTTATCAAATTTGTGAGCAATTACATATAAAACCAAAATTTACTTTTTACATAATAAAAGTTAAAAAGAATGTTATACCCAACAAAAAAAAAATAAGACAAGAAAATTAACCACATTTGCATGATAATGAAATAGTGCTATTTACTACGTAATTTTAACTATTCTTTTGTATTATGTATTAAATCAAGACAACTTCAAAAATTTCTTATTTTTATTTTTTAATTCTTTAATTAGTAAATACTAAACCAATGTCTTGCTGTATGAAAACATTAAGTATTTAATAATCTTAAATAGGCCCAACATTGAAGTTAGACCTGGCAATTTTTTATCTATACCCTTGCAAGTACCCAAAAAAATGCGGGTAATAGGTTTTATTTTTTCAATCTAAAAAATTACGAGTAATTTTACCCATACCCAATTTACCCACTACTTTTTGGTTCGACCCACGGGTACTTGTAGGCAACCACTTTTTTTTATATATAATTATAATATATATTTACAAATATATATTATATGTATATTATATGTATATTCTAAATAACAAAACCCCCTTCCCAAAAACAAAAGGTAGTCCGCCAGTTCACTTCACACCCCCCGTCTACATCGCCTTTGTTCTATCACTTCTGCGTTCTCACTTCTTAGCTCACCATCTATATCCACTCTCTAGTAGGCAATAACCCAGTTCTCCAAGACTCCAGTCTCCAGCTTCTGAGTTCTGACTTCTGAGTGGCAAACTCATCGTCTCCAGTTCTCCAATCTCAATTCTCCAGCAGCCAACCTCATCGTCTCTAGTTCTCCAATCTCTAGCAACTTTTCAACCACGAGGTCTGTTCATTCTAGTCTCTAGAATACTCCTCACTCGTACTACTTCAATGTAAGAAACTTTAAAACTTTATATTGAGATACTCTAAGCAAAATTGTAGATTGGGTATTTTTTATTCATTTTGGGATCTTGGATTTGGACTTTCTAGAAGGTGAAATTTTTAAGCGTGATTGTTAATTTTACTTTTTGCATCTTTAGAAACTTTTGTTTTCACTTCCCCTGAAGCATCTTTACCATTTCTAATAAATCTTGTTCCTTCGTTTAATTTAGAAACTGCAGCATTCACGACTATCAGTGCGCCCAAAATAGAGTCAGTTTGCCATAATATATCTTATGTTACTTTCTTAATGTCTGGTAGTGATTCCCACATTGTGTTAATGGACACTGATACATCTTTTGCACCACCATCTTTTGAGAATATTTAATGAAATTTTGGCTCCAAATCTTTTCATATATACTGCATTTCAAATATTGGCAGATTATGAAATTTTTTGCATATATATTGTTTTTCCAATTCTTGCTTTCTTATAAGTTATACTGATTGGATTTTTAATTGTTTTTCCATAGTTTTTAGATTTCTATAACTTTGTTCTAATTTGATTTTCCACATTTATTTTGTTGTAGCATAACTTCATCTATAGATATGAAGGCAACAAATGACGCATGGGAGGATGATGCTGCCAATCTCAATAGAAATGAGGACATACTAGTTTCTAAGCAAAATCCAAACATAGTTGGTAGTGGCACTGAAACTAGTTTTACTAAGCGCAAATGTTGTAGCTTTGCAAAAGATATTTGGGCACACTTTGAAAGGTATGAAGATTCTAAAAGTAAGAAATTGAGGGCAAGATGTAACCATTGCAAAATTGCTACATATGCCATAGGTAATGGGACTAGTACACATGGAACAACCAATTTGAATAAGCATGTTTTTGAAGGTGGATGTGTAGCACTACAAAATAAGAATGCTAGTGAGGTAATTGAGAGTTATAACAATAGGTAGAAAAAGGGAAAGATTTCCCAAGAAGGTTTTTGTGAAAAAATGGCAATGGCAATCATCAAACACAATTATCCATTTTCTTTTGTTGAGCATGTTGGGATGAGGGATGTCTTTTGTTACTTAAATTTAGATGTGAAGGATTATACTAAGAACACTGCTAAGGTGGATGTTCGTAAAATTTATGGGAGAGAAAAAGAGAGGATTAAAAGTTTACTGACTTAAGCTCTTGGTAGAATTTGCCTTACTTATGATGTTTGGTCATCAATTACTAGTGAGGATTCTTTGTCTCTTACTGCGCATTTTGTGGATGAGAATTGGGTGCTTCATAATTATATTCTCAACTTTTATCACATTCCACCTCCTCATAATGGTTTTCTTATGAGTGAGAAAATTTTGGAGTTCTTGAAAAGTTGGGGAATTCAAAATAAGGTTTTCTCTCTTACCTTGGATAATACTTCATCTAATGACAACATGCAAGAAAGGTTAAAATTACAATTGAGGAATACTTTGTTGTGTGGTGGAATATTCTTTCATATTCGATGTTCAACTCACATCTTAAACCTCATTTATTCAATATGGTTTAAAAATAGCCAAAGATGCTCATCACAAGATTAGGGAAAGTGTGAAGTATGTAAAGGGGTCCAAGGGTAGAAAGTTGAAATTTGGGAATAGTTGTAGGACTTGTGGTGTGTCTTGTCAATCAGGCTTGAGGTTAGATGTTAGTGTGAGATGGAACTCCACTTGGAAAATGCTTGAAAATTTCCTCAAGTATCGTGATGTTTTCTCTCAAATTGCCATAGTGGAGTTAGGGTATAAAACACTACCAACCATTAAGTGTGGAAAAAAGCGGACAAAATTGCTATATTTTTAGAACCATTTAATGAAATTACTACTCTAATGTCGGGTTCTAAGTATCCTACCGCTAATTTGTACTTGTCTTGTGTGTGGAAAATTCATATTCGTTTACTTGAGGCATTGAAGAGTGAGGATTTAGTGATTTGTAAGATGGCTAAAGAAATGGTGCCAAAGTTTGATAAATATTAGGAGTCATATAGTCTTGTGCTATCTATGGGTGTTATTCTTGATCCTTGGTACAAAGAAAATCTTGTCAAATTTTGCTATAAAAAGGTTGAAATGGAATTGGATAACCTTAGTTGGGATATGAGAGTTGAGCTTGGCATTAGTGAGTATAGAGAGAATTATGAGGCCAAAATGGAAATAGTTATTAGGGAAATGAAGAAACTTTTCCAAGAGGATGAGGGCGAGTTTAATGAAGTGCCACAACTAGTTCTTGCTAGAGATGTTGCCTCTTCCACACAAAATTCTTCAACATCATGTTTTCGATGTAAGATCCTTGTAAGTATTAAACAAGTTAATATGTTATTAAACAATTGTGTATTTATATTATCTAACATTGTATTTTATTTTTGTAGGATTTTGATTTAGAGGACAATCCTAATGTTGTCAAGTTAGAATTTTATACATATTTGGAGAAAAGGAGACTTGATAGAAAAGATAATATGCATTGGGATGTTCTAGAGTATTGGAGTGATAATTCTTGTGCTTCTAGGTACAATTTTATAGTATTTTTTATATTCTTATCTTTTACTTATCATTTTTCTTCATTGCAAATGAAATTTTTACCTATGAATTTTTATGTACAAGGTATCCAATACTTGGTATGATGGCCCGTGATATATTAAGCATACCAATAACCACAATTGCTTCAAAATCAGCTTTTAGCATCAAGGCTAAAGTGATTACCAAGTATCGAAGTTCTCTATTGGTAGAAAATGCTCAAGTTTTAATTTGTGCTAGAACTTGATTGCGTGGTTATGATGTTGATGGTAAGTTGACTAAGGTCTTTTACTTATTTTGCAATATTACCTATTTCTTTTTAAATATTTGTAATTGAGAATATATTCTTTTGTAGATGATGATGAGCCAAGTGATGAACAACTTATTGTGCATATTCCCATGGATGCAACATTTTTTTCTACAAGAACAACAATGTTTGATTAATATTTATACTTTTAATTCAAAAACTTTTGGCATATAATGGAATTTAAGTTTGAACATTTCAATGTAATATACTTTAAATTTGATAGATTTTGAATACAAAATATGTAAGTTTGAACTTTTAAACTACAATATTATTAATATGCTTTAGGTATTTGTTTGATTTAATGTTTGAAATTTGTAGTCTTTTTTTAAGTTTTATTTAGTTAATATTTGAGAAATATCATGTAAGTTATAAGTTGAACGTTAATTTATCTTTAAATATAAAAAAAAGGTACTCACGAGTTACTCTATACCCGTGATGACGGATAACGACTGTCTTATATCGTATTCAATAAAAAATAAATAAATTTAACAACGAGTAAATTTACTCAACCCATGATTATCCGTCCATGAGTTACCCGTGGGCTACCATTGCCAGGTCTAATTGGAGTTAGTTTGACAAAACATAAAGCCACAAAGATAAAGAGATGGAGCCGATTGTATTACTGTAAATGATTTGAAATAACAAGAAAAGCATAAACTCCCATTCCATTTCGATAGGAATAGAAACAACGTAACAGTTAGCATTATTTTGCAGTCATCAACCAAACAAAAGAGCAATATTATTTATGAACTTCAGAGTAAATCCAATAAATGTAATTATAGTTAAACCATTATGGCCAATTATAATTGAACAAAGTATAGATCCATATGATGGACTTGAGCAATTAATCCTAAGTATTTTTTCGAGTTGTACTATTTTTAATTGTCTTGATTCTCCATATTTGTTAGAGTTTTTTAAGATTTGTGTAGAAGAAGGACAGGAGACAAAAGGATTAAAAATACATAATATAAGGGTGCTGAAGCAAAAAATGATATTTTAGCCCATAAAAAATTGAAGAATATAACACAAAATTAATTAGGACAATTGAGTCATTATGATAGAAAGTATAGAGTATAAAATGTTGGAAGTAAAATGCGAAGTGCAGAAATAGCACCCATTCAATAATGTTAAAATCATGTAAATTTTGCTAATAAAACTTAAGGTATACAAATTAAATTTTGCATTGGAAACATAAGAAAATAAGTGGATTTTTATGTGCGCACATTGTTTGGATTTTTATGTTGGGTAAACAACCAACATAACCCAAAAACTTCTGAACCATTGTTTGGTGGGTATCCTATGCAACACCAAATTTAATTACCTTTGCACGATCATTTTGCATGCATAAAATATTTTTAAATAATTATATATATTATTTATATATAATAAAAATTAATACACATTATAAAAGTATATTTATAATTTGTATAATTATGAAGAGAGCATTAACTTAAAAGTAAAATTTTATAATTCATTAATAAATTAAAGAAAAAATTTTAAATTAATTAAAATAAGTAAATAGTGGAGGTTTTTAAATAAATGGTGGTTATTTATATATATAAATATTTATTGAATATTGAATAAGTAAAAGGGCAAATTTGAAATATTGAAATTTGGTATCATAACTTTCATTTTAAACACAAAAATGCCTTCCTTTTTATATAGTAATAGATATTTCCACACAAAATATATTCTCTATATATAATGCTATAAATTTTACTTTTTTCGGAATTCATTGATTTTATAAAATAATATTTTCATTATTTTCCTAACAATCTTTTTGTCCTTAAGTAAAATATTGAAAAATAAGAGTTATAGTTTTCCTATTATATTTTTCCTTACTTTTTGCATAGAATGAAAAGTAAGATTTGACATGCCCCGATTTCTAGAATATTAATTTAAGTTGATTGAAATTTAATTAATTAAAGTTAGATAGAAATATTAAGAATTGGAGAATTTAATTATAAATAAGAGGAGGACTTAATTGTTAAAAATTATAAAGTTTAGGGGGTCAATGTGAGAAAAGTGAAAGCTCAAGGGCTTCAAAATAGTTAATTTTGGACACAGTTGCCTAGAAATAGAAATTTTGGGGGTCAATGCACAAGAGTTGAAAGTTAGATGATTGAATTAAAGTCCAGGGACCAAAATGAAGGCAGTTAAAGAGTTTTGAGGTGAAAAATGGGACGGCCAGAAAGTTTGGGACTGAATTGAAAGGGTTGAAAAATAGGTTTATATATAGGATTGAGGATGGAATTTTCTTAAATTCTAAAAAATGGCCCGAGAGCTTCCCCACCAGTGAATTGTCGGAAAACGACCACCAAACGTGAAATTGAAACCATGGTTGGCTTCCTTTAGCTGAGAAGAGTACAACCTTACCAACCTTGACCAAAAATAACTAGTGAAATGACCGAAAAAAGGGGCCGACAATGGCGCTCGATGGAGGTGACGGTTGTCGTGCTTTGATGGGTTTTGGTCGTGGGGTCATGGGCAAGGTGGTGGTGATGCCAATTTTGATTTTTAATTGGTGGTGGTGGAGGAATTTGAGGTGGTGGCATGCAACAGCAAGTAGGGTTCACCATGGCTTCAAAAGGCCAATTGATTGGCTTATTTTGATCAAAATTGAAAATTGCTCTTGGGGGGTTTTGTTCGTTGCGTTGAGAAGCACCTAGTAATGGTGGCAATTCCCATCTTTGGGGGTGGCACATGGCATTGATTTTGAGTAGTTTATTCAGAATATAATCTTGGACTCATTTGGACTAGTTATGGCTTAAAATTAGATCTCGATACGATCCAATTTAGGTAAATTTCATGTCGAATGTTAAATTCGATTGATTTTTACGATTCTAGTTAAATTGTATTAAATCAAAACTTTTAAACTATAATTTGAGTTGGGTCAACGATTTGATTTTATAAGTATTGAACTAAGAATTAACTACAAAATTCAAATTTGGGGATTTAGGAAAAATAGACTATATTTATGCCCATGGACCTAACAACATGACAAGTTGTTAATTGGACATGATTATGCCCCAAATTAAAAATAAAGTTATGTGACTATTGGAACAAAATAAATTATCGAATTTTGACCAAATAAACCCGAGAAATCTTAGCTGAATTGAAAGCCTAGACCCTCATCACGTACTTAGAATAAGTAAAGTGGTCGATGGAGCTTGTTGAGGGTAGTTTGAGAATTGTGTTGACCCGGGACAGTTAAAATACTAAGACGATAAAGAGGGAATGGTTGAGTTCGAGTCAGTAAAGTCTCGTGATATTGAAGTATCCTATAGTTAAAAGATTAAGGCTAATTGAGATAAGAGACAAGTGAACTCAAGTATCAGAATAACCTTAAGATTAATAAAGATGCTAACTATATTTACAATTAAGATTTAGATAATTAATAGAATGATAACTCGAGTTACCTTTATGACAATTCTTAGGCTGACTAGGAAGCCAGAACTTTAGCAACCATGATTAGGAATTCTTTTGCATTTATCAGGTGAGCTTATACTCATTAGTATGGGATTCTTTGTTGGGGAAAGAACTTATATACTTGCTATTGTATCCTGATCATTTTACCCTTCAATTTATATGTTGAAAATAGTACTCCACATCACCTTTCTGTACTAAGTGCTTCTATTGATTGTAATTGCTATGGCTTTATCTGAGATTGACAATTGTGTTAAGGAAATTGAAAAGTGATTTTTAAATATATGTTTTATCGCCATGCTGTCTTGGAAACCAACATGGTGTTGAGTTAGTTTTTATGGTAACATGACGATTTGGAATGTTATGTGAAATGTTGGTTTTGAAATATATGTACCATCATAGCCATGGTCGTTTCATAGAAACAGGTCAAAATTGAGCATCCGAATTTCGGCTGTCATGGAGTAGTGACGTGTTATATGAAACGCGGTTGAACACTGATTACTGATCTCTAATGATACTCTTGGAGGTAGGCCCTAGGATTGGCTTGGGATTGACCAGACGGAACGGACTGACAGCGACTGACCCCTATTGATACCATACTGATTACATCTGGCTCTGTAGTCATTTAGAGGTACCTGGCTAGAGAGGGATGAGGCATGTAGTTAGCCATGCCTACTGGTTATAGTACATTATTCGAGTTGATCACTTTGGAATTTGGAGGGATAAGGATTTTCGTGCTTTCAAAAATGGAGGGACAAGGTAGGAGAATTGCCAACAACTTCTTTTACTTGGAAATGCTCACCAAATTGTAATTGATATTCTTGGTGCTTATGTTTTGAATCTTAAATGTTTGACAAAAAATAAATGATTACTCAACTGCCACATCAACCTTTTTGGGCATTACTGAAATTTAAACTCTCGTGAGAGATAGTAAATTTTGTGAGGTCTCATCACTGATATGGGATGGTGGTGAGATGGATCATCCTTAAATTTGACTAAAACCTTCTCTCATAATTTTTGAAAATATTTATGCTTTTACTTACCTCTACTATTTGTGAAATTGTCACTTTGTTGTTATGGCTAAATTATCTCACTAAGTCATTTGAACTTACATTATTTTATTATTTCTTTCGTTCTTTACTCTAGATAAAATTGAGCAGCAAAGATGGATTAAACCCGACAATACATGAGGTAATGAGGGTGATAGAAGTGCTAAGAGCTAGTCGGGATATTTCGATTCAGAATTAAATGCCCGATGGATGTTGTTGCAGGACTTAATTAATTTGGACTTTTGAGAAACATATTTCTATTATTCATAAGAATTATGGAGTAAGGTAGGTAGCACCTTAGTCGGAAGCAGACGCCTCCCAACTGGGGCGTTACAAGATTTCTGCTAATTATCTATGTGGGCAAATTCAGCAAACTCTATATACGTGCCAAATTCTATAATAAAAAAATAAATAGCATATTTAATTACTTTTTAATTTGTTATTATAATTTTTTATATAGTTGCAATGCATTTAATAAATTTTTAGGATGAGTAAAAGTTTAAGACAAGATAAAATTATAGAAAAAAAAAATGAAAAATACAAATAATTTAAGAGAAAAAAGATTCAGCTAGAGGGAAGAAAAGAAAAAGAAAAACTACTTCGTGATTGTCATTTGTTGTGAGGGTATTTTAAGTGTATAAGTTGAAAACTCATGTCAAAAGAGGCTGGTGCGTTATTTAATATTATGGTTCTGTATTTGCACTATACGCATAAAGCAACAACCCCTCGTTTAGTATCTATACTATTCGTAGAGAATCAAGATGCAACCAGCCCAGTAAGACAGCTTTGGGGAACCTTTAGCTAATTATATTGTGTGTTGTGTTTTCGAACAATCTTTCTAAACATACTCATTATTAACTTCTAGTTTTAACAACTATTGAGGTCGATATATTTCCTTTTAATCTAATAGTTTTCTCTATTGTTATTTATGTTTTTTTTAATTATTCCTTTTATTATCTTATTTCATCTTAATATATTCCTTTTACTTATCATAACAGTTTAAATTAATACAATAGAACTACTAAAACTCAATAGTAATATATCAAGACAAATGCATATTTTAGGTACTTTTTACTATAAAAATTAGTACATATATTGAGAAAGCTAAAACTGTTAGTTATTGATCAGACCCCATTTGATGTATTTTTCGACTGGTAAGCTTAAAATGTCTTCTTCTTCTTCTTTTTTGCCCCTATCATAATTATAATTTCTGCAAAATATATAAAACATCTTTTGCAGAATGAAGAGAGCGGGGAGAAAAAGATAAGGCCTACTGGAAATTGGAAAGGGAAAGTGCAATTTCCTATATGACACGCTTGGCATCAAATCTATAGAGTGCCATTTTTTGGGAAATGTCCTCAAAATCATCTAAAAATATTAGGGTAAATGTTGTTGATAGTTCCTGATGTTTCGATTTAGTTTTACTTTAGTCCTCAATCTTTAAAATTTCATCTTTTAGTCCCCAACATAAATATATTATTTCACTTTAGTCCTCAAAATCATTTTCCGGCAGTTTTTGGTAGGAAAATTAAACAAGTTTGACGTTTTTAAGGGCAAAATTGTCAATTTATAGTTTTATATTTCACTTTAATCCCTATATAGAGTTTTATGGTCCATTTTAGTCTCTATATAAGGTTTTATATTCCAATTTAGTCCCTATGTTACTTTTTTTCTTTTGTTTCCTTTTTATAAATATATGTCCATGTGGGTATATATATTGTATAATATATGTGTATATATAATTGATACTAATATTAGTCACATGCTCATATATTATTATTAATATTTAATAATATAAAATGGTATCAAAGCCATGGTATATAGGTTGTATTTAATCTCTGGTTGTTTAACACATTTCCTTGAAATGAATTTCTTAAAGGGTAAATCTAATATTAACAATTCTTGTGCAGAAGAAATTGATCTTCCTAGTAATATTGATTTGCTTAATAAATGGACCAATCCTAAAGTGGATACAAAATTAATTTATCAATTGGGTACTTTTGAAAAAATTGGTTTGAAACAAATTATGAAAACAACTGAGGAATCAATTCTTCTTGATAAAGATGATATTTCTCTTCAATTATTACACAAATTTGATATTGATAAGATAGATTTGAGTTTAGATTTTTACGTATTGGTTTAATTCAAGTTGCTTTTAAGCCTCTTACTCTTGATAATTTGCCTGATAGTTTTATTGCTATTTTGCGGGATGCTCACAATCTTAATTGGAAACATTCAATTATGGGTATTATACAATCTAGTTTGGCTGATGGACCTGTTTATTTTGATGTCTATCCTAATTTATAGTTATCTTTAATTGATATTAAAATTTTACATGCTTTAACTTTAAATGTTAAGTTACATGGTTATAATTATATGCAAAATATTGAAATAATTTGTATTTGTTAGCCATTTATTATAAACCGCTTTACACTCTTAATTCTATGTGTAAAATGATTAACAAACATAATAACGAAACACTTTTAATAGAAACAATTTTTTGTCGGTCTCATATCACTACTCGTAGGCCTATAAAATTAGATGAAGTTAAATTTCCTGATAACTGAAAAATTGAAAAAGCTGTCTCAATTCAACCTTTAATACAAACTGAGGTTAACCAAATTATCCAAACTTCAGATGGAGATGTGTCTATTCAATTTAAACCTAACATTAATAATTTGTTAAAACCTTCTAGATTGATTGCTAGATCTTCTTTTTCTTTCCTTGATCTAATAGATTATACTATTGAAAGTTCTAATATGTCTAGAGCTTCTACTTCTAGGATTAGAGAATTTACTCTTGAAGTAAGAAAAGATAATAATCTTGAGACTAGATTTGATAAATTAAAAATTTCTCCTTCTAATATTGTTCATGGTATTCCTTTACATGATAATAATAGTGATGATTCATTAGAACCAACTGAATCCGAAATGGATTTTTCTGTGAGAAATACTCATATTTAATTTGTTGTTTTAATGATTAAAAACAAATATAATTTTAGTCTGGGTTCTTCTGATAGAAACTTAAAAAAAATTGAATTTAATAAGGATAGATGGAAAACGTTTCGTGAATGGTTTTTTAATAATTTTTCTAAAGATCAACAAACTTATTTCCAAAATGAATTTTATAAATTTGTGACTGAAAAGGATCAACTTGTTCCTTTTGTTCCATAATTTATAGTTACTTATATTGAACCATACCTTTCTATTTTAGAAAGAACTTATATTTTTTAGGGTGGAAATAAACAAAAATCTATTTTTCCTCCTCAAAAAACTTTTTATGTGGAAGATAATAATAATTTTTATTTTACTACATTTCATAAAATGTTTATTAGTGATCATATGCCGGTTACTACTCGAGAAATTAATATTCTTATTAAACAACAAATTATAGTAATTTGCATTTAAATGTTTTAGGAGAGAGTCTTGTTACTTTGGATCTAAAACTTTCTAATATTACTAATAACATTCATAAACTTAATAAATTTATGGGTGATTTAGAAGAAAAAATTAATAAAACCTTTATTTCCCCTTCTTCACTTGATCTTATAGCCATGCCTAGTATTCAACCTCCACTTGAAATTGATAATTTTAAGTTAAGTGATATGTCTGAACTACAAAGGTTAATAACAAAAATGTTTTTTGCGTTTAGAATTTCTACTCTTAAAAATAACTTAGATGATGAATCTTATCAACATGCTATTAATGAAGAATTTAATAAACTTTAAAAATATGCTGATAGACCCACCATGAGGACTTATTATTACCCTCGTCCTTCTC
>JACGDI010005623.1:128136-179619 GCA_014898725.1 Jacaranda copaia
GTCAACATTGATTATGATAAATTTACTTATGGTAAATTAATAGGTACTTGTATTCAGGAGGGTTTAAATTTGTGTAATGAAATAAAATTGAACCAACAAATCAAGCGTAATAATATGACTGAGAAAAAATAGTTAGGTCAATTTTGTGGTTAATTTGGTATGGAAAATCCTAAACCACTTAATAATAAAAATGAAATTCAAAATGATAAAGATATTCCTTATAGAAAGAAAAATATATAGGAAAAAATCTCATAAAAAAGAGAGAGCGAAAGAGAGAGAGAAAAGGAAATCAAATAAAAAGATTTATAAAAAATTTAACAAATATGGTGCATTTTATAAGTGTGGGAAAGTTGGCCATTATTCTGATAAGTGTAAAATGAGAACTAAGATTAATAATCTTGATATTGATGATAATATTAAAGATGTTCTTTATAACTCATGCTTGAATCTTCTGATAGTGAAGACAAGGCCTCTTCTAATAATGGTGATTCTTTAAATGAGTGTTTTAATAGTTCTAAATTTGAATGTGATCCTTGTAAAAAGGACGAGTCTTGTATTAATAGTGATTCTAATAGTAGTAAATTTGATAATGAAGATTTATATAATCTTATGTCTCAATTTAATCAATTAAATGTTATTGATAATAACAATATTTTTGAGTTTTTTAAATTAATAAAAGATCCAATTTTAAGATCTAAAATTATTGATCAACTTGAAAATACTCCTTCTTCTAAACCTGCTAAAGAATTTGTTTATAATATCCCTGATATTAAGGATAATGAACCTTATTCTATGGCTAAAGTTTATAAAATGTTAGATAATAGGAATACAAAGGGTAATCCAACTACAATCAATGATCTTAAAAATGAAATTGATAATTTAAAAAATAAAATTGTAGAAATTAAGAAAAATAATATATTTCTTGAAGAAAGAGTAAGAAAATTGGAAGTTTCTCAAGGTAAACAGGTTATACCTAGGATAGATAATTTATTTGATGGTTTTCTTGATTTATCTAATAATTTACAAAGTGATGATTTTCTTCTAAATTAGAAATGGTTACATCCCAAAAATGGTTAGTTAAAATAAATCATTTGATTGATAATAAATTTTCAAAAGAACTAATCGCCTTAATTGATAGTGGTGCTGATTTAAATTGTATTCAAGAAGGATTAATACCTACTAGATATTATGAAAAAAACTTCTCATATTCTTCGTTCTGCTAATGGTGAAAAGCTTGATATTAGTTTTAAATTTTCTATAGCTTTTGTTTGTAAAAACAAAACTTGTATTCCTTTAAGCTTTTTATTAGTTAAAAATATCTCTAACCAAATTATACTTGGTACTCCTTTTTTAAAGAAAATCTTCCCTTTAAAAATGGTTGATCAAAAAGTTTTAATAAGAACATTTGAGGGTAAAGATTTACATTTTCAGTTTATAGCTGAACCTTTTTCTAGAATTCTTAATAAAATTGAGGATTTAATTAAAGCTAAAAATAATCATATTAATTCTTCAAAACAAGAGACTGTTAGTCTTAATATTGATGAACAATTAGCTAATCCTAAATTAAAAGAAAAAATTTCCTTTATTGAAAATCAATTTTCTTTAATTGTGTGTAATGAACACCTTAATACTTTTTGGAATAGGAAAAGCATATAGTTGATCTTCCTCATGAAGATAATTTTGATGGGAATATCCCAACTAAGGCTAGGCCTTGCCAAATGAATTCTGAATATCTAGATTATTGCAAAAAGGAAATTGAATCCTTATTATAGAAGGGTCTTATTAGGCCAACCAAGTCTCCTTGGTCTTGCACTGCTTTCCATGTTAATAAACATAATGAGCAAGAACGTGGTGCACCTAGATTAGTTATTAATTATAACCCCCTTAATAAAGTTTTAAAATGGATAAAGTATCCAATCCCTAATAAAAGAACTTACTTGATAGATTATTTGATGCTAATATATTTTCTAAATTTGATTTAAAGTCTAGATATTGGCATATTCAATTTGTTGAAAAAGATAAGTTTAAAACCACTTTTAATGTCCCTTTTCGCCAATACAAATGGAATGTCATGCCATTTGGTCTAAAAAATGCCTCTTCAAAATTTCAAAAGATTATGAATGATATATTTAATCCTTATAGTAATTTTATTATTGTTTATATTGATGAAATTTTGGTTTTCTCTAATCCTATAGAAAATCATTTCAAACATCTTCATGTTTTTAGACAGGTTATTATTAATAATGGTCTTGTCATTTCCAAATAAAAAATGATTCTTTTCCAAACCAAAATTAAATTTCTTGGTCATTTTATTGAAAAAGGAAAAATAATTCCTATTAATAGAAGTATTGAATTTGCTTTGAAATTTTTTGATAAAATTACTGATAAAACTCAATTGCAAAGGTTTTTAGGTAGTCTAAATTATATTTCCCCTTATTATAAAAACCTTGCTCAAGATACAACGATTTTATATGATAGGTTAAAGAAGGCTTCTAAGCCTTGGTGTGATAGTCATACACAAGCTATTCTTAATATTAAGAAAAAAGTAAGTCAATTGCCTTGTCTTATGCTTTCTAATCCTAATTGGGAAAAAAATTATAGAAATTGATGTGTCCGATATTGGTTATAGTGATATTTTTAAACAAATTAACCATAATAATAAACAAGAAATTCTTGTTAAGTTTTGTTTTGGTAAATGGAATAATAGCCAGAAAAATTATGCTACCATAGCTAAAGAAATCTTTACTATTGTCAAATGTGTTATAAAATTTCAAGATGAATTATATAATCATTTTTTTATAATTAAAACTGATTGTTAGGTTGCCTAGATTATGTTTAATAAAGATTTTAAACATAACATTTCCATACAAATGTTTGCGCGTTGGCAAGCTTATTTAGCCTTGTTTGACTTTAAAATTATTTATAAAAAAGCTACAAATAATAGTCTCTCTGATTTTCTAACTCGAGAATTTTTACAAGGTTCATGATTCCTCATAATACTTGGGGAAGAGGTTCTAATCCCTTCTCTAATAAGGGAGAAAGAGGTTCAAATGTAGCTATTCCCAGGCCACTAATACAGCATGGCAAACAGAAGCTTATAGCTTCCCCAATTTCCCAGGCATCATATGCTTCTCAAGCTTCTAATCTAGACTCTATCCCTTCTGACCCTTTGTTTGTAGACTTTCTACAATTTAAAGAAAGTTCTAATAGAGCTTTTGATTCTAGCCAATCAACTTCTCAAAAGCCTGAAGGATCTAATAGATCTTCTCCATCCTTTGTTGATGTTACAATCAATACTGCTACCCCTATTGATGAGGATTCCCTTACAACATTTGAGCAAAAAGACCACAAGGATATAATAATGATCCTTGAGCATATTGATCTCAAATGGAGAGATGATTCATGGATAATAATCCAACGATATTTTGATTCTACATCATATGTAGCTGGTTTTTATAAACTTTGATCATATTTCGAAAATATTCTTATTTCTATGGAATCTTGTGAGATTAATCATTTCCCCCCTCCTCACAGGATAAGTCTGTGTATAATTTTTCCAAAATTATTATCGAAAAACTTATCTCGATCGAGGAGTGGGGTATATCCTCTCTAAAAGTATAAAAGATAATAGACTTATAAATTTAACTTTTGGGATTATACCAAGGCTTTCCATAAAGTTTTCTTATATGAAAATCCAAGACAAAAACATACTTTGTTTGTGAAAGTTTGCCCTAAAGTTTATAAATCTCAAATCCAAAATTGGTTCTTGGATTGGTGGAAGTCATATGGTCCTAGTCATAATATTCTCCCTGATCAATTCCGTTAAGCTTATGACCTATCAGTCAAGTTTTCTCCTAGACTCTAGGAGGCTAAAGCCAAAAGTCAAATAGTTCTTAACAAGGCGGCTATGTTCTTTTTTATGGAATTCTCTACTCCATGGATCTGGAAATGGGTTCCAGAAATTAGTTATGCTGATGACAATATCCCTTGCCTTTACCAAACCTTTTATATCAAGTGGTGGAGTAAAATGCTACAACTTGATAAAGCAACTGGTAAAATGGAAGGCCAGGAGACCTTAGATAATATTATTAAGCTCACAAAGATTAATATGGATACTATCAATAAGGACAAAAAAAAGGAAGCATCTTCAATATTGGGAAAGGCCTCTAAAAAAATCAAAATGCATAAAGGAAAACTATCCAAAGAAGATTTGCTAAAAGAGATACTTAATATGGTCCAGGAGGAACTCAAAGACCAATTCATTGATATTGAAGAAGAAGAATCTTTTAGTGATACCGGCGATACAGTGTCAATGGCTACTTCATCAAAATCAAAAACTGGCAAAAACCAATTTGATTGTTTGGCTGGAGAATCTCAGAATTCAGAATATGATATACCTACTTATTCTGAGCAAGCTCTTGAACAAATGTTAGAGTCTCTTAGAAAAGAGAATCAGTTATAATAAATGACAAAAATGTGATTACAGTGTGAGTGATGAAAGCCGTTGTAATCTTTTGAATTATTGTTGTAATAGGACAAAAATAGTATCCAGAATAATTTAGAAATTGTTTACTTTTACTTTTACTTTTACCGTTCTGGATTCAAAAATTTTAAAATTCACACAGTACTTTACTTTTTACTATTTGAACTTCAAAGTTATATTTAGAAATCCGCATAGTCTTTTCTTTTTCTTTTTTCTAATTAAAGGCTCTGAATTTTATAACTAGAGAGCTAGAGTTTTGAGAGTTTTAAGAGTTTTCAGAGTTTTTAGAATTTTTAAAGTGTTGAAAGTTTTCGAGTTTATTCTTGTTTTTGATAAACATTTGATTTGTATATCTATTTTGTAAATTATAAATCCCTAAAGTTGATTAAAGCTCAATTCCCTGGTATTCATATAGGTTAGCTTTCTTATTTTATTTATTTTATTCCTAGCCTAATGGAAAGCTAAGGAATTTTGTGTTAAACAATCATGAGTTAGATACTTCCTATATTATTATGATCATTAAAGATTAGGACTATGTTGAAGGTTTTAGATCTTTGGATGAGTTATTTGAATAGGTTCTGAGGTTTAACAGCACTCTACTTATGTTTGATTTTGGATTATCCCTCGTTTGCCCTTGTTAGCTGAGTTGGCGTTTGTGGGCTTTTGGGAATTAAATCAGATTTGTTTGGTGGGCTTGTTAAATTTAGGTAAATGATAGCCTAAAATCCGACTATAGGTTGGTTCTCGTGAACTTGTCTAAGATCTGATTCCTCCTTCATAAGATCCTGCCCCCAAAATGGTATCTTAATATCATTTGTGATACTATTTTAATTAATAATATTAATTGTATGATTAGTAATGTATTAATAATAATAAAAATTATATTAAATTAATTTATTATTATTATTATTATTAATTAAACATAAGGGCAATAAGATTAATATTATCAATGATAATAATAGTATTATTATGATAATATATTATCTAATATTATTAGGAATATTATTAATAATATTACTAATAATCCAAGTAAGCAAAGACTTTTTTCAACCAAACAAAAAAATGATCATGCTAGTTGAAAATTTGCCACCTAAGCAAAAATTCCAAAATTCAACAAATTTTGGCATGCCACATCAGCATTTTCGGCCATTTTATGAGATTCAAAATACTTTTGGGTGCAATTTTTTTTTTAACTTATAGGACTAAATTTAAAATTGCATAACAATTTAGTTTAAAACTTAAAATTGAAAAATTTTATAGAATGAAAAAAATATTTTTCCTATTTGTTGGGGTAGTTGCCATGGTCGACTACCGTGGGGTTGGGGATGCGGATGGGGATGGGGGTGTGGAGGGTGCGGGGTCTCCACCACCCCATTCCCAATGCTACGATGATCAGCCATGGTAGCTACCCTGAGCAAATAGGAAAAATATTTTTTTTTCATCTTATAAAATTTTTTGACTTTTAATTTTTAACCAAATTGTTATGTAATTTCAAATTTGGTCCTATAAGTTAAAAAAATTTGCACATTTAGCTCTAAAGCCGTTGGAATCTCATAAAATAGCTGAAAATGCTGATGTGGCATGCTGAAATTTGGAATTTTTGCTTAGGTGGCAAATTTTCAGCTGACATGACCATTTTTTTGTTTTGTTGGAAAAAATCTTTGCTTACTTGTATTATTAGTAATATTATTATTATTAATATATTATTAACAATATTATTAATAATAATCCTAATAATATTATATAATTGTATTATCATAATAAAACTATTATTATCATTGATAATATTAATCTTATTATTCTTATGATTAATTATATATATTAATAATAATAATAAAATTAATTTAATATTTATTAGTATCATGTATTATTATTAATACTATATATTATGAATATAATTAAAATTATTATAATATAATCTTTATTATTAGTAATATATTACTAATCGTACAATTAATATTATTAATTACAATAATATCATAAATGATATTAATATATCAATAATATATTATTAAATATTAGTAATAATAATAATAATATATGAGCATGTGACTAATATTAGTATAAATTATATATACACAAATATATATATATACACACATGGACATATATTTATAAAAAGAAAAAAAGAAAAAAAGTAACGTAGGGACCAAATTGAAACATAAAACCTTATATAAGAACTAAAGTGGAACATAAAACTTACATAGGGACTAAAGTGGAAAATAAAACTATAAATTGATAATTTTGCCCTTAAAAATGCTGAACTTTGTCAATTTCTCGGCCAAAAACTGTCAAAAAATGATTTTGGGGACTAAAAGATAAAATTTTAAATATTGAAGACTAAAGTGATACAAAATTGAAACATCAGGGACTATCAGCGACATTTACCCAAAATATTATTTGGGTATATATTTTGATATGCAATTATTGCGCTCTATCCTCTTTGATGGGATTTTAGGACATAATTTGTAACATCCCTAAATTTGCTATTTTAGAAAACAAGTTCTGAAAATTAAAATATTAAGTTTGACAAATTGTGGGGCTCAATAAATAAATAAAAAAGAATTGATTGTAGGAAGATTAGAAGTTTTGGGGTCAAATTACAATTAGACAAGACTTGATTGGATCACATTTTAGAAATTTTGGGGGTTTGTGTGGAAATATTTATGGTCAACTAGGAGGCACTCATAGTCTAGGGGTTGAATTGAAGAGGCTCTAAACCTTGGAGGACTTAATTATAAGTTGAAAGAAAGTTTTGGGGGTCAAATTATAATTTTTGGAAATGGTATTATATATAACATTTTCCCCCTTTTCTTCCTCACTTCTTTTTTTCCCTTGCCGAGCACCCATCTTCTTTCTAATATCGGCAACTTCCTCGACAACAACCTGGAACAGAAAACTAGACCAACCATCTTCTTCATCTGATCACGACGAATGCACCAGCACCACATAGAGGCAGAGATAATGAAAGAACCGCTAGGAAAAGTGACTAAAAATCCAGCTATAACAGAGCTCAACAGAAGTAGGTTTCAAATTATTGTTAGACGCAAACCTAGTATGGGTTTTGAAGCTTTTAGCTTAAAGATCACGCTAGTGCTTTCAAATTCTCTAACGTACCACCAGCGACCATGGAATTTATCAAAGACCAATGTAGCAGCGAGGGAGACCCAACAACTTTCAGGCAGCAATTGAAGCTTAATTCGACGAAGATTGGAGAAATTGATTCAATGGTTATGTTTGTTGAGCTGAAAGTCATCAAACGGTAGTGTTGTTGACTATGTCCAGTGGCTACAATGGTGAAGCTAACGTAGTATTTTCAACTTGTTGTGATGATCGTGGCAATGTTCTTGGTTTTAGATTTTGATGTCTTGATACAAAGATTTGGGTAATGATTGGAGAATTAGGATTTTAGCTATACCATTATTTCATACCAAGTCTTGTATATTGTTGAGAAAATACAAGAATTTGAAATGGAAATCATGATATGGATTGTACATGGACAATTGTATAGCTTAGTGGGCTCAAATTTGTATTATAATGAGATAATTTTGGGATTAATTGAGTTAATTGAAAGAGAAAACCCTAAATCTTATATTATGTCAAAGAGAATAAAGAATTGATATAAGAATTGGACTTATAAACCATGCATATATGATTTTAACCATTTAGCAGACTCAGATTTAGTATATTATGTGATAATCTTGGTTAAATAAATGGATTAGGTATTTTTTTTTTGTGTACGAATTTGAGACCTAAGTAATAATAATTGGGTTAATTAAAATAATTGGGTTGTTATTTTGATTTGGGATAATGATATGAGGTCAATTAAATAAATAAGGATCTGATTATGCCCTTTTACTAATAATAATATAAACCTCATAAATATTTCCATATTAGCAACATGATAAGCCGTACCGTAATGTAATACTGATCGAACCCTAAAATTGCATATTAGATTATAGCTGTTGATTTTAGATTATTGATAGTATAATTATAATTCTTAGGGGTTGAATGTGGATTTTGACAGTAAATATATTATTTTGGTTAGGTGACGAAGAAGTGGGTCCTGAGGACCACTAGATGGCAATTGTAGTTTTTTGAGATTACGAAGGTGAGAATTCGCCAATTTGGCACCTTTTTATACCTATATGTTATCGTGATAAACCCCTATAAGGGTTCTTACTTCTGTTTTATACTGTATTCTAATTTGTTGAAATCTGAGAATTGTTGAGATCCTGATTGTTATCTATTATATGTTATTCACAACCCTATGAGGGTTATTGCTCGTTATTGATTTTGAACCCTGTCTATTCTAGCACCCAGAATCTTTGCTCGTTATCTACATCTTAGTTACCTAACTATCTTGTTATCTGTACCGCCTTGCATTATTATCTGTTGCTTTGTCAACATACTTGTTTATTTATACAAGTGTTAATTGGCTATGTTAGCTTATCTGAATCTGTTTACTAATATCGTGTTGCCTTGATGACATTTATGTACCTTATATATTTTTTTATCTTGGTTTCAGTAGTGTGATAGGGATTTCCTCCTAAGCATTTGCATAAACTATTATTGATTCTGTTATACATACAAAGAATTACTAACCTGAGTGCCAATCCTGGTGAAATGCTTGGATTTATGTGACATGCCATATAGTTCCGCATGGGTATCAGTGATACACTAAGTAGTCCGCTCAGGTATCTGCGATATGCTAAGCAATCTGCTTAAGTATCCACGTACGCCATATAGTTCTATATGGGCACCCATTGTATAACTGATTTGCTAGAATATGAAGAATTGAATATGCATATCATGTTGTGATCTGTTAAACTATATATGTTACTTAGGTTTACTTGATTTCATTTGTATTTTGATTGCTTGTTTTCTGCTCATGGAGCAACAAGGATGTTGTGATTTTCTTTTCTAATTTGGGCTGATGTTCGGGCTAAACGAGCTGATGGTGATACCTCTTATAGTAAACTACCTCTAGTAGTAAACTGGTTGAGATGGCCAATTGTAATACTAAATTAGTTGGGCTAGCCAAGCTATTCTAGTCAACGTTAACAACTCTCGAGCTAACATCTACTAGAAATCTTGAATTTGAGAATGTCTATGTTACTTGACTGTATCCTGATTGCTTATCTCCTAATGTATTCCTATTCTAACTATTGATTTATAATTTGTTAAGTTGATTCTTCCTTGATAGATCCCTATTGATCTTTATTTAGATTATCCCTTACTAAGTCCAATGGACTTACCCTCCCATTTTATCTTTGATTATTCTAGATAGGTTTTGATGATAGATACGGGCCTTAGGCTTAGACTAAAGAGTTAAAGCCTTTTCAATAATTAATGTATAAACCTATAATTGCGGAGTAAGTCAAGATTAGAGCAGGCACAACATCACTGTCAAGGGCATTCTTCTGAGGCAAAAGGCAAAGAGTTGAACCTTTGGTCATTGTATAGTGAGAAAGAGCCCTCACTGCACACTTTCTATATATCTCTTTTCATCCAATCAAATAAATTCACAATAGTTAAGCTTTCTTTTTTTATGTTGCTTTCTCGATATGAAAGAAATGGTAAGCTACTTTCTCTACTTATTATGTATGCTTTTTTATTATTCTATATAATAGAAGTAGTTGTGTAGCATTAGCTCTTGCTTTCAATAGAAAAAGCAGATTTTACTATATTCATTTGCTTTGTAATAGAATAGTTGATTATATGTGTTTATGGGCTCTGTGAACATTATGTTTGCTTAAGTTTGAATTCAAGATGTATGGTATGTGGTGAGGTTGAAAGTCTTTTATAGTGTAAGGGTAGTGTTTGGGTAATTTGACTTGGGAGGTCAAGTAGTTCAAGTGATATTCTTCTCGAGGTCTGAGATCTGCAATAGCAATACATGTTAAACTAGCCGAGGTACCCTTAACTAAGGCACTCCAATGCTCAAGTTAGTTCTAGTTAAAAGATGATAATTGAATAGAATATTGAGAGTTTATAGTGTATTTGGAATTACTTATAGTGTGGTTGGTTATGAGGTATTTATAGCCTTCTCTTAGTGTGTGATTTGATGAAGGTGCCCCTATCAAGTGTAATGGGCTTTAGTCCTTACCAGGGGATTAATGGTCATTCTAGATCTCAGTACTATTCTAGATGGCACATTCTCCTATTTTGTAGGGTGAATAGTACCTTTGGTAGATGCTTCCCTGTCAAAGATGGTGGCAGAGTTGGTGGCAACGACTGTACTGGCTATCACATGCTATTAATGCGGAGGCATGCTGCCTGTCAGAATAATAAATGCGGTTTGGATTTGAGTTAGCACCGGAGTGAGTCATCTTGTTGATAACAGTCAAATAGACAAGGCTGGTCAATTAGAGAGATGGTTAAATAAGCTAGATTAGATGACGCTTCCCATTGAGCGCGGTTGGCAACAGTAAACTCGACTAGATGGTTGTTATCGAATGGTTTAGCTTAGAACTGATATTGGGCCCTGCACGTTGAATGGGCTTGTTAGGTTAAATGGACTTATTGGGCTATCCCATATCATGATTCCCCCTTACTCACAGTCCTAATCGAGCTTGTCGATGAGCAGAAGTAAGGAGTACATAGGCAGTTACGGCGATTATTCACATTCAACTGGGTTTTGCCAAGTCGACCACGGTTTTTGAATTCTTGACCAAGGTTTGTGGTAGTTCCGCTACATTTAATGTGTCTGTTACTTCACAGATATGAAGCATATAGAGGTAGAGTATAATTATAACTAACGCTTGGATTTCCGCACACAAACGTCTATAAATAATGGGGATATAGGTTTTTATTTACACTTTTGCTAAAATTATTTCTAGTCAAGTTCCCGTTTACGAAGTTCTCAAATCCTCTGTTGTGCTTAAAGTTTACAGGATACTTGCTGTAAGTTTCTCTACCGATTAAATCTTTTTATCTTTCTCTTTCTTTGCAAAAAATGTCTAGCAGTTCCAATAGTGTGGACACTAAGTCCAAGAGTGTAGCATCCCAGGGGGAAACTAGGGTTGAGAATGCACATGGAACAACCCAAAATAGTAGTTTAGAGAGTTCATCGAGCAACAGCTTGAGTTTGAGCAGCTTGAGTAGCTCTAGCATAGAAAGGGCCGTCTCTAGAGGTGAGGCTAGCCCAAGTGATTATCTTGCATCTCAGGATTGATTATTCACACCAGACCATTATATAGAAATAACCTCCAAAATATCACTTATCGATCTGGTGTGAATTATGGACGTGTATCATATCCTTGAGGAGTATGAGTTGTTGGCGTTAGGGACATGGGATAGAATGCATCGACCTCATAAGGGGTGTATAACAGTGTTTGAGGAAGGGTTGAGATATGGCCTTAGGTTCCCCCTTGCCCAACAGATAGTCAACCTTCCAGTGGGTCTAGAGGTTTGCATAACTCAATTACTTTCCAACTGTTTTGCCACCCTTTACAGTTTTGCAATGTTAATGCATCTGTATAATCAACCCGCCTACTTTGCCAACTTTCAAATTTATTTCACTTATCCATGTCATGAAAGTCGAGTAGTACCGAGGAGTCTAATTTTTACTACTTGACTGCTCAACTCACCAAATATTCTTAGTATCCCCTACTTCTTCATACAGCTAAGAGTGAAAAAAATATTTTTCCTATGTTCGGGGGCTAGGGAATTTTGCCATTTTGATGGGTTGGTGGAGAGGGCCTATGGAGATGCCTAGAACCAGATACCTAGTTGGCCTAACACCTTTATGAGGTATTTAGTTGAATTTGAGCATATGGTGGCCTTAGTTTTGACTAAAGAAAGGTGTCTAGGATTGGCTAGCTTATCACTGGCCTAACTCAACCTGTTTGCCAGCAATTGACTAGGTAGAGATTCTCATCGACCATTTTAATTATGATTGTTGTCTTTCTACTTGACTCTGATGCCTATTTGTCTTGCTTGTGTCTGTAGATCAGGAAAAGATAATGGCTAGGAGCTGAACTGAAGCTCAAGTCATGGCTTTAAGAAACAAGGAATGACGTTGAGCTGTTGCCGCTCGACGAGAGGGAGCTGCCATTGAGCTAGCTGGTTTGACACGATCGACCTCAACTTCTGTAACCCCATAAATCAAATAGGCAGCCAAACCCCAATCCACTCTGCAAGAGGAACCTATAAAAAGTAGCCCCACATATTAGAAAAAAAAGGTAGATTGCCTAGTAGAGAGGCTCGACGCTGAAGAAGGCCGCAGGGAATAAGGGAAAACAAAAGATGATGATAGGCTATGACCTGTTCAAGAAACTTAGTGATGGAATATTATTTCAACTCCCTCGGCTAGCTTCGCCCCAATTCGCAACTGACCTAGCCCATGATATAACTGAATTGACCTCTATCATCCAAGAGGAATGAGCAATGGCAGTGCCCTAAAGTGGCTGACCTTAGGGCTTTTCTTACCTGACTAGCGCAAATTGATAGGCTGTAGTCAGGTCGGGGTTCTGCGAGCATTGGCTTACCATTATAATATGGTAAGCACAAGATCGATAACGTCTTGTTGAATTCCTTTATCATCGAATTCCTTTTTTGCTGTAGCATTATGGACTAACAATCTTATGTTTTAGGTGGGACAACTGGGCTACAATATTTATTGTCAATAAGAGTTGGCCCTAGCAGATAGAGAAGAGTTGCAAGGAGGGGGGAATATGAAAATCCTCAAGGTGCAGCTTGAGTCCTCCTAACTCTAGGTCAAGAAACTAAATAAAAAGGTGGCCGAGCTCTAGGAATAGTTGGACTCTAAAGACCAGTAACTAGTCAAGGCAGTTGAAGAGCGAAGTCGAACTTTATAGTAAAGAAGGCTCACTTAGACCTGCAGGTGAGGTTTACTTCTGGTTAGGCTCAAGGCCACGCAGAGGCTATTAATGTGGCAAGGAAGGCTTTCAATCAATACCTCCCAACAATGCGGTGTGAGGCAATTGAACAGTTTATTCTGAGCCCTACTTTTCAGGATACAAGCGTGATCATGTCACTTGATGATGCTCATGAGGCCTTCCATAAGGCTATGAGGTAGCTCAAGTGCCTGGGCTATACTTTTTGACCTAACGACAAGAGCAGGATAAGCCCTGCACTAAATGATAAATTAGAACCTTATCCCGACCTTAAGGAGGGCAGAGTCGACCAAGCCCCAGAGAAGAAAACTGCAACCACTGCACTCGATGAGCCTCTAATTGAAGCCCAAAAAAAGAAGGCAAAGGTTGACATGAAGGTAGAGTAGTTGGCCGATGAGTTTACATTTGTAGAAGACCTTGTGGTATAGCTTAGGGAGGAAGAGGTTGATGTGGCGCAGTACATGCTGCGTTTGACCAACTTCATGAGCAACATCGCTGGGCCTTCTCAACCATCTCAAGTCATTTCGCCACTTGCTTGCACGTTGTTGGAGCTCGACTAGAATGGCATGAGGGCAACCAGGCAGGGTCCAACCAAAACCAAATTAGCTTTTTCTTGGCATTTCTTTTGTTGGTAATGGTGATCAACTTCTTAATAAATAAAGGATGTTTTTCATTTCCTTCTTGTTACATTAAAGATAGATTTTGAATCTTGTCACATACAACTTGATTGTCATAGTAATATGGGGAATACCTAATAAAACATTTGGTTATCACCATCATAATGAAGAAAAATCTAACAACATTATTGTTAATTTTATTTAATGTTGACTGACGCGTAGTAATTTATTTGCACAACTGCGTCGTTGATTTTTAATACCACTTGGTCGACTATTGAATTTAGGTGAAAAAGCTTAAGTTTGCAGCTTACAGCTATTTAGGGTCGATGCTATGGTTGAATTAAATTTTGTAAACTAATTGAATGGCGTGAAGCTATTTCTTTATCGACTAAAAGGTCAACGTGAGTTTAGTATCGTGATGCTATTTGTCCATCAACTACGAGATCAACCGAGAACATGTGTGGTAGCATGGAACTACTTGAGTGGTAGCAAAGGGCTACTTATTTGTTGACTATGGAGTTAACTAAGGACTTAGCGGCATGAAACCGCTTGAGTGGCAGTGAAGGGCTGCTTATTCGTCGACTATGGGATCGACTAAAGACTTAGTGGCATGAAGCTACTTGAATGGCAGCAAAGAGCTATTTATTCATCGACTATAGGGTCAACTAGGGACTTGGCGACATAAAGCCGCTTGAGTGGTAGCGAAGAGCTGCTTATTCATCGACAACGGGGTCGACTAGGGACTTGGTGCTTGTTGAGTATGATTATAACAGTGCTTACAAATGGTAGCGATATTGTTGGAACTTTATTCAAGCTGTAGAATATAAGGATAAATATAGCATAATTTCAAATGTAAAATTTTCTCAGGTTGATGGCATTCCACGAGCGAGGGAGTTTCTTTCCTTCCATATTGGCTAATCTATAGGCATTGTGCTTCGATACTTTAACAACAGTGTATGGTACTTTCCATTTTAGGTCAAGCTTGCCAACATTCTTGGAGACCACTACTTTCTTGAGAATGAGGTTTCTGACTTTAAAACAGCACAACTTGACTCCTTTGTTATAATTGTCAGCCATCTTCGACCTGTAGCGCTGCATAGTATTATAAGCTTCTTGCCGATGCTTGTTGATTGTTTCAAAGTTGAGCTTTCTCTTTGATGTGTTCCTTAGTGGATGGAAGTGAATAACCTGAGGTATGTGTTGAATTAGCTATACAGGGATGACTGCTTTAGATCCATACATAAGACTGTAAGGGCTATGACTTGTAGCTGTTCGAAGAGTTGTTCTGTATGCCTATAACATGTTGAGAAGGTTGTCTGCCTAATTCAAGCCAGTGTCTTATATCTTGGCTTTCAGATGGTTGAGGATTATTCAGTTGGTTACCTCTATCTAGCCGTTTAATTGAGAATTACCTATTGAAGTGAAGTGCTGTGTGATTCCTAAAGCTTCACACCAACCTTGGGTGCTCTTGCTCTGGAATTGAGTGTTGTTATCTGAAATAAGGACCTTGGGCAGACCAAAATAGCAGATGATGTTTTTCCATATAAAACTCTTAATGGCTAATCTGTTATCTTAAGAATAGCCTCAACCTCGATCCATTCAATAAAATACTCGACCACGATGATTATAAATTTTTGCTATCCCGTCGATCTTGGCAATAAGCCCAAAATATCGATTCCCTACAGATCAAACGGCCAAGAAATTTGGACATTAACCATTGGCACTGTGGGTTTGTGTGGAAAATTTGAATGAACTTGACATGATGTATATTTCCACGTAAAATCCACTGAGTCTTTCAATAATGTTGGCCAAACGTATCCGTACTTGATGATTTTATGGGCTAGGGATCTTCTTTCAGAATGGTTTCCACACATACCTGCATGAATGTCCTATAATACCTCTAGAGCCTGATCGAGATCTAGGCATCTCAAAGGGGGTCTGGAGATTGACTTCTTGCAACTGACTATGCTCATCAAGTGTAAATTTGGAGGCTTAACCTTAAAAGTATTGAGCCTTGTTCCTGTCTTGAGGGATAATGTCTTGGCTTAGATACAGTTTTATCAGGACCTGTCAAGAAGCTATAGTTTCCTCAATGCTTGTTATCAAATTTTCCTCATAGGGTCTAACTAATGGTCTATCAGTGACCAAAAATGTGATCTTTCTATCCCTCATGCCCCTGGTCGAGCTGGCAAACTTCAAGAAAGCATCTGCCCATTCGTTCTCAGATTGAGGTACCCGACTAAGAGTGAACTTTTGAATGATTGTTGCAATTTTTACACCGTGGCCAGGTACCAGCTCATTGCCAAGTCCTTGGCTTCAAAAGTTTTGTCAACTTGTTCAGCTATTAACTGGGAGTCTGTAATAGTGACCAAGTGCTCAACACCTCGATTGAGCACTATTCTCATTCTTGCAAGAAGGGTCTCATACTCTGCCTCATTGTTCATGATGGCATAGTCCAATTTTATTACAAAATTGTATTCCTCTATAGCTGGGGAACGAAGAGCAACTCTTATTCCTTCTCTAGATGTGGTTGATGATCCATTGACATGCAAAGTCCAAATAAGAGGGGCTTCACAACTGCTCTTGGATAGGTCAACTTGCTCGGCAATGCAGTCAGCCAGAACTTGTGCTTTGATGGCTGTTCGGGGTTGAAAAGTAATGTCGGATTCTTTCAATTCAATTGCCCATTTGGTCAATCTTCTAGATGTGTTTAGTTTCGACAACACTTGTTTCAACGATTGATTGGTCAACATTATGATAGCATGAGACTAGAAATATGGTTGCAGCTTTCGAGCCACAGTTACTAGTGCTAGAGTAAATTTCTCGATCTCCAAGTAATCATGCTTCGACCCTTGGAGTAACTTACAGCAATAGTAGACCGGTCGATGGCTGCCATCTCAGGTCGAGACTAAGACTGAGCTAATTAATGCTTTGAAGGCCACCAAATACATCTGAAGTACCTCTCCCAATTCAGGTTTTGCAAGCATGGGGGGTGAAGCTAAGTATTGCTTCAACTCGACCAATGCCTAATCACATTGTTCACTCCACTAGAAACCCAATTTCTTAGTGTTTTTGAGATTTTTAAGAAGGGTAAACTCTTGTTGACCAATCTTGCAATGAACCTTCATAAGGCTATAATCCTCCTGACCAATCTCTGAATGTCTTTGACTATTTATGGAGGGGTGACATCGAGAACAACTTGAATCTTTTGTGGATTTGCCCCAATGTCTCGTTAATTGACCCTGTAGCCAAACATTTACCTTTGTGAACCCCAAAGGTACACTTATTTAGGTTCAACTTTAGACCAAAAGCTCTCAGGATTGCAAAAGTATGACCGAGGTCGAGCAAGTGATCTTGGGCCTTTTCTATTTTTACAATTATATCATTAATGTAAACCTCTATCGATTTCCCAATTTCATCTTTAAACATAAAATTGACAAACCTTTGGTAAGTTGCTCCAGCATTTTTCAATCCAAAAGGCATGACCAAAATATAGTATAGCCTATTAGGAGCAATAAAGGAAGTTTTATCCCTATCCTCGAGAGCTATGAAAATTTGATAATAACCTTGAAATATATCCAGCATGCTCAACAACTCACAACCAGTAGTTGAATCAACTAATAAATCTATTTAGGGTAGGGTTAAGGATCTTTAGGGCATGTTTTATTTAAATTCGTGAAATCATTACACATCTACTATTGTCCCTCATTCTTTAGGACTAGTGCAATATTACAAAGCCAATAGAGATATTGAATTTCTACAATATAACTGTATTTAGGAGTTTCCTGACCTCCTTCTTGATGATCTGCGTCCTCTCAGGATTGAATGTCCTTATCTTCTGTCTGACTGATTTGTATGAAGGGTCAACATTAAAGTGGTGCACGATGACGTTAGGGTCAATTACCTGAAGGTTGAATGCTCTCCATGCAAAGATGTCAATATACTTTCCAAGAAAATCAACCATAAGACACTTAGGTGGGGACCCATGTTTGTTCTGATATGGGTCATCTTGTTGGGGTTTCTCTGTTCCAGCTCAATGGTCTTAAATTTCCCGATGGGCTCCACCCTAGTGTCTTCCAACTTCTTCTTGTTATTAGCCTAGGTCTCCTCAGGTTCTGCTATAAGGGCATCCCTTGAGGTCTCCTCTAGGCCTTTTTCATATTACACTAAACCTTCTCTGTGCCCATTGGGATTAGAAATTTGATTTTTATATGGTAGGTTGACATAATGGCATGGAAGTTATTGAGAGCCGATCAACCTATGATAACGTTGTAAGTGAATGAGGCATCGACCACTAGATAGTTCACCATTAAAGTTCTTCTTTAAGGAGCCTCTCCAAATGATGTTGACAAGTTGATGAATCCTTTTAGGATGATTTTTGACCCCTCAAATTGAACCAACAGGGTTTGCACAGGTTTAAATTTCAGTTGGCTCATACTCATTATTTTCAAGGTGGAGAGGAAAATAATGTTAGCCAAGCTGTCATTATCAACTAGGACCTTGCGTACTTCAAAATTGGCAATCTTGACAGAGACTACTATAGGATAATCTACTTTATGGTTAATATTCTTGCTCTCGAGATGGGCCAAGTTGCTATCAGTAAATGAGATGGGCTTTACACTCATTGTCAAGTGGAATATTATCTTGATGAGCGAGGCTTTAGTCAACTCAAACCTCCTCTGGGTTTGCCTCTAGGCAGACTTTAAGTCCCCTCCAGTGGGACCTCCTGCAATTATGTTAATCACTCCTCGAATGGGCGGGTTTCTTTCCTTTATCCTCCCTTTTAGGGCTAACCAACCTTTCTCTACGGGGAGTCCAATCAGTTTTTCCTACTTCAACTTAAATGTCCACAGCTATATACTTCTTGAGGAGGCCCTACCTAATCAGCCTCTCAATCTCATCTTGGAGGTTGAAACACTCATATGTGTCATACCCCTTCTGTTTGTGGAAGTGACAATATTTCTTGGATTTTTTCATTGCCTAAGTCTCCATCAATTTCCTTAATTTTTTGAGGAGGTTATCATGCTGAATGACATACAAGACCTTCTTCCTCAGGATGTTCAAGGGTTTATAGTAGTGAAAACATTTTATAGAAGATCGACCTCATTTTTTGTACTTTTGCTCGTCTCTCGCTTTTTTCTTCTTATTGACCTTGGAGGATCTAAACTTGTGGTTGTTCATCTCCTCTTGGGTAATGTACCTCTGACCTAGGTCGAGCAACTCCTCCATCAACCTTAGGTGTTCACGCATCAACGCATTGATGCATTCCTTATATCTGAGCCCCAGAAATAGCACATCTATCAGAAACTCGATCCTAGGGTTATCTATCTTAAGGACCTCTGTGTTGAACCTAGTAAAGAAATCATAGAGGGACTTTCTTGTACTTTGTTTGACAGTATGGAGATGGGTGTGGGGGAGTTTCACCTTTCTCCTCCTGATAAATTAGTGCAAATATTTATCGCACAACTGGTTTTAAGAGTAAAATGATGGCTTGAGCTTCACAAACTAGTCAAGTGCATTACCTTAGAAATTGGTCACCAATATTTTGGCATGGATGTATTCATTGTGTCCGTGTAGCTGCATTATGTGCTAGAATTGCATTAGGTGCTCGTTAGGGTCTATCGAGCTATCATATCCTGGTAGATTGATTAGGACCTTTGCATCGACAGTAATGCACTGGTTAACAATATCTTAGATAAACAAGAATCCTCTTCCTTGATGCAATCTCTGAAGGCCCTTTAGATTAGGCGCTCTTTCGGTATTTTTCCTCGAAATCTCATCAAAGTGCCTATTCAGTTGTTAGACTTAATGGGACACTTTTTCCATTCCTCTTGATGAGCTAGAGTGGCAATCTAATCATGACATAGCCTTACGCACTCAACCATATAGCACTATAGGGCTCAAATGGGCCAAGCTACGAGGTCCACAGATTTTTCCATGTCTTTGCGGTAATCACGCCTAGAGCATTCAACCCTATCGCACTATGGGGCTCGATTATGTTGAACGTGATCTATTGAGTCGAAAATATCTTTCCACAACTTTGGTCATCTCCTCCTCTCCTAGGGGTATTTAGGAATCACTTCACATTGGGTGGGCGACCACTTGGATTCCTAGCGATCGTGGCTATCCCTGGAGGACCTGTTTTCTGGGGGAGGCGATTATAGGGTGGTATTGGCAGTAGGGACTGGCACAGTGGTGTACCTATTCAATGTGACGGACAGCTGGGCTAAGATTTGAGCAGAGATCTGCTCGTTTATCAGCTGCATCAATTGGGGTATAGTTAATGTCACTACTTGCTCCTGTGGGGTACTAGGGCCTGGAACATGTGCACCTTGCTAAGGAAGAGAAAGAGGCAGTGATGTGGGCCTCATATTCTCTTCCTTTCTTGATATAGCTCTACGTGTGTTCTCCATTCTTTTGTTGCAATCTCAAAGTTCCCACAAACGGTGCCAAAATGGTGAGGTTGAAAGTCGCTTATAGTGAAAGGGTAGTGTTTGGGTAAATTCAACCTGGGAGGTTAAGTAGTTCAAGTGATATTCTTCTCGAGGTCTGAGATCTATAATAGCAACACACATTAAACTAGCCAAAGTGACCCCGGCTAAGGTACTCTGACGCTCAAGTTAGTTCTGATTGAAAAAAATAATTGAACAAAATATTAAGAGTTTATAGTGTATTTAGCATTACTTGGAGCGTGCTTAGTTATGAAGCATTTAGAGCATTCTCTTAGTGTGTGATTTGTCGAAGGTACCCCTATCAGGTGTAATGGGCTTTAGTACTTGCTAGAGGGTTAAGGGTCATTCCAGATCTCAGTACTGTTCCATGTGGCACAATCTCCTATTTTTCAGGGTGAACAGTACCTTTGGTAGGCACCTCTTTGTCAAAGGTGGTGGTGGCAGTGTTGGTGGCAAAGTTGGTGGTGGCGACTATACCGGCTGTCACGCGACATTAATGCAGAGGCATGCTGCCTGTTAGAACAATAAATACAGCGTGGATTTGATTCAGCATGGAGTGAGTCATCTGGTCGATAACAGTCGAACATATGGGGCTGTTCGATCAGAGATATAGTCGAATAGGCTAGAATGGATGACACTTTCCGTGAAACACAGTCAGTAACAGCATACTCGACTAGATGATTGTTGTCGAGTGGTTTAGCTCAGAACTAATATTGTGCCCTGCATGTTGAATGGGTCTGTTGGGCTAAATGGACCTGTTGGGCTATCCTATATCAGTATATATATATTATGTTGAGTAATATGAGTTGGCTTTTGGGGATGTTTTTAGTGTTGTTGTCGGCTTTTGGGGATGTTTTTAGTGTTGTTGTCATGGTTTGTATAAATTGATGTAAGTTGTTGTCTTTGATGACTTTGAGAATTTTTTTGATGGGTTAATTAACGGCATTGTTGGTTCAATTTAAGATTGAATTAGAGTGGTGCCTCAACTTAAGCACTAACTCGAGAGAGGTGCTACATAATTTGGATAAATCAGACTCGCATTGTAAAATATATAGACGCTATTTGTGGTATAGATTATTAGGTGTGTGACTAAATAGTGTCCAATTGTTAAATTTGGGTAGCCAATATTTTCTTATGTCACGAATTATTTCATTTTCATTATTTTTCTAAAGAAAAAGAACAATAGATTGAGTTTTTACAGGAATTTAAGCTTTTAATGAAATTAATAAAAAATATATATATTAGTTTTAAAATCTTGTTGAAGTGATTAAAAAGCTTTAAGTAAGAATCGATTACAAATTTGAGCATCACTACTGATTTGTTGTTATAAATAATGTTTGATAATCAATAATATCATGTAATCCTTCTCCAAATAAAGTTGTTATGGAAATAATAGTTACCGTTTCACATCTCGTTTGGTTATATTTTTATTTTCTATCTTTATTATTTTATAAAATTTAAAAAAATAATTACAAAAAATAATTTAAAATAAATTTATATTTGGATAGTTTATTTACAAAATAATGATTTTATAGAGTTTAGTAAGTTGCAGGTGAAAAAAGATTAATATATATATACACACACACACTAGCATGTATCCAGTGCAATGCACTTAAAATAATTTTAAGGTTGAAATAATTTTTTTATAATAATATTTATTTTAGTTCATGTGATTAAAAAATAAATTTTAATTATTTTTAGCATTTATTGAAAGAAAATAAATTACTAACTAAATAAATAATCATAAAATAGAGTAATTAAATATATTAAAAAATATAAAAATTAATACCATTTGCTATTTAAGCAGTCATTTATCAAGCTTTTGAAATTTTTTAACTACATCAACTATATATATGTCTCATATAGAAAATTTATTTCAAATAATTGAACATGATTCTCCATTATCATATTGTTGAAAAATTAAAATGATTAAACTAATTATCTAAAAATAAAGTTTAGAGTTTATAGTTGTTGTAGGAAATAACTATTTATATTTGAAACAAATTCATCAATGAAAATATTCCATATATATAGTTTATCTAAAATTATTTTACATATCTGAAAACTATTATTGTAGCGCTGTCTCTCGAGACAGCACCTAAGGTGAGACGCCACTTAGTTCAATCTTAAATTGAACCCATAATACAAATCAAAAACCCATCATAATAATTATTTCCAAAAACTTATCAAAGCATTTCAAACTTATCAGATATAGCAGCGGATACCAATTTAGTTAAGCATGTAACATACAGGCGATGTGCTATAATATGTGCCATGAAATTCCAAATCTAATCCTAACATATGCAACGAAAATTCAAACTTAACTAGCTTAGTAAACCATTAAATACATGCCATAATTCACTTTACTTTATACCTAACAAAATAATTCCCATCCAGCTTGGAGTCCAAATTCTTCACTTAATCCCTATATGAAAGAATCAAAATAATAGGGGGTAAGTCCAAAGGACTTAGTGAGAGATAATTATAAACATAAATAATGGAGATCTATTCAGTAAGAAATCGACTCAACAGATCATCAATAAACAATTAACAGAAACACAACAGGATACATTCAAATAGTTAGGAACAATCTAAAAAGTAGATACGGTCGGTCATTTAGATTAACAAACAGATCACAAATGCCTAGCTAAAGCCCTAGCACATCATAGACAGACAGACGGTAGATGCCCAAGGGTAGCCCTAGCACATCATAAATAGATAACTAGTAGATGCCCATAAATAACCCAGCACATCACAGGCAGATAAACAGATGATAGACAGAAGATGCCTAGGAATAGCCCCAACACATCACTGATAGACGAATGGAAGACAGATGGAAGATACTTAGGAATAGCCTTAGCACATCACTGATGCTCAAGAATTGCCCTGACACATTGGCCATACCTAGGAATAGCCCTAGCATATAGCTGACAGACTGACGGACGGAAGATGCCTAAGAATAGCCCTAACACATCACTGATGCTTAGGAATATCCCTGACATATTGCCATACCTAGGAATAGCTCTAGCATATGGCTGATAAACGAATAGAAGATAGATGCCTAAGAATAGTCCTAGCACATCACTAATGCTCAAGAATAGCCCTAACACATCGCATATACCTAGGAATAGCCCTAGCATATGGTTGACAAACAGATAAAAAATAGATGCCCAGAAATAGCCCTAGCACATCATTGATACTTAGGAATAGCCCTGACACATCACACATACCTAAGAATAGTCCTAGCATATGGCTGGTAAACGTATGAAAGATAGATGCCCAGGAATAGCCCTAGCACACTACTAATGCTCAGGAATAGCCCTAATATATCGCACATACCTAGGAATAGCCGTAGCATATGGTTAACAAACTAAATACTTAGGGAATAGCCCCTAGTGTATAGACATACAGGATAAACACCTAGGGAATAGCCCCTAGCATATACAAACAAACAGACAAACGATAACTAGGAATAACCTTAGCATATCACAGACAAAGAGTACAAATTAGAATAGAATTGTTGCCAAGGCAACGTGATTCCAACATACAGATTCAAATAAGGTAATGTGGCCAAGTAAACATTGAATAGATAAGTAGATATGCTGATAAGGAAATAGCTAGATACAAAATAGTACAGATACGAGATAGATAACAGATAACATGTAAGGTTTTAGGCGCTAAAACAGATAAAAATTAGAATCAAATTCAGCAAATAACCCTTATAGGGGTGCACCGATCAGATAATAGATACAGATCAAATTTCAAACACAATCCAAAGTATGGTACAGAAATAAAAAAACCCACATAGCGGTTTATTACAACAACATATAAGAAAAAAAAGTGCCAAATTGGCAAACCCTCACCTCTAAAACCTTAGAAATATTGTCACCGCCTATTGTCTACGGAGCCCACCTCTTTGCCACCTAACCAAAAGAACAAGGTCCATAGTCACAATCCTCATTCAACTTTATAATCACAATTATGCAAGCAACGGTCTGAAATTGATACTTAATTGGCTAAATCAATAGCCTCGATATTGAAGTGCTAATAATGCAAATCTCAATTAAGGAATATAATCAAGTCCGTGATTACATGATTAACCTCGTAATAGCTCACCAAGTCAATAACAATGGTTCCATTATCTATAATAACCTAATTTTTACTTAGGTCTTAATTCCATATAATTAGGGTCTTAATCATCTATTAACTTAATTAAATAGAATTATCATATAATTTTACAAATTTGAATTTGATCTTATAGGCATGTACTTATGCATGTCTAAATTCTCGGTCCCAAATCATAATTTTAGTCCAATCAACTTGTATTTACATCATAAATAAGTCTAACGATTTACTTAAATTAAATCAGGAATCAAATTATTCAATTAACTAGTATTTTACCTAATATTTCTCAATCAAAACCTCAAAACCACAAACCGAGAGCACCACTATTATCATTGAAATGAGGAAAAGAAACTGGTCAGAAGTCACCGGAGCACTGCCATCATCGAAAAATCTTGCCACCACTACCAAGATGTTCCTCTCTAGTTTCTAATTCCGAATATCTACTCCGTTCCAACTTTTGACATAGGGAAGGTCCTCAAAATCCACTCCATAGCTGTTGCCACCACCTTCCACCGCAGCACATTTTTCTCCATTTTCCAGCGTCGCCGTTGCACCACTCGCCTATGCAAGGCTTCCACATTGATCCTCTCCCTCAACTCTTCCCAACCATAGCCTCAGACTTAATTTGGCCGTTGAAAAATCACAAACCCACCAAGCCCCATCATCAAGTCCTCAGCCTTCACTTTTTCCAACATTTCACCAGTCTAAATGGAGAGTTCTTAGCACTAGTGTGCTCGTTGTGAGGAGAGGAAAAAGTTGGCTAGGTTGGTTTGGTAGTTTTAGGCTTGCCGAAAAAAGTCACCGGAGAGATAGAAAAGAGTTGCATGTGGGAGGAAGAAAGAAAAAGAAGGAAGAAGAAATAGGAAAGAAGAAAGGGAAATAGGAAGGAAAGCTATTCTACCAAATTTAAAATCAATTTTCCATTTTTGTAATTTGGCCCCAAAGGTTTTCTAGTCACTTCAATTGAGTTCTTGAATTTTCAAAAATTACCCCTTTGACCCCATAAACTAAAACTCTTCCATGCAAACCCCTAAGTTCCAAGTTTAGTCCAATCAAGTTTCTGAAAATTACAAATTTACCCCCAAAACTTTCAAAAATTCGCAATCAAACCCTTTTGATTTATTTTCTAAAATTACCAAATTTCAGGGATGTTACAATTATTGTAAAAATAATTAAATTTTAAATATTTTGATAAATTGAGGACTTATATATCAACTAATTTATAATTATTCATTTCTCAAACTCCTAACTTTTTAATAAAGAACTGATGATTTGATATTACATAAATTTTTATTTACCTCTTTCATAAATAACAAATAAGTTGTAATTTTTTTTTAAATGAGTCACGATATTAGGAGATAATTATGATTGTTAAGTATTTTAAATTTACTTTGGAAGTGTATTTAATATAAATTATGTAAAAGTTATATATATATTCTAAGTTGTCTAGAAAACAATTATTTAATTAAGAAATAAAGAATTTATTTGATCAAATGATTGAATATTTTTTATTTATTGAATAATTTTTTATTAGAAATAATTAGATATTATATTACTTCAACTAAAAATAAAGTGATTATATCTATATAAATATAAAAGAATTTATTAAGTATGAAAAATTGGTTGTTGTTTTGAAATAACATAGTTATCAACTATTTTTTTTTAGATAAATTTCAGTTTTTTTGGGGATATAAATGTACAATTAAATTAAAAAATTTAATTCTTTAAATGAAAAAATAAGTTAATATTTATTAGAGCTCATATTTATTAAATAATTTTATTACTTCGTATATCCCTTTAGTTTTTTATAGTTGATAATATCAAAGTGAATATAAATTACTAAATATGAAACATATCAATTGTGAAAAAGTATTTACTTTAGCAATGAAATTTTGTCTTTAGTTGTGTGTATATATATATATATACATTTTTATAAATAATACTTTATTGAAGAGAAATAAAATAATTTTTTTGTAAAAATATTATAATAAGTAAAGATTCAACCAATCAAATTAAACTTATCAAAACGCGTGATATTATATACAGAAAATGAAAAATTCTTTCTTATATGCACATAATTAGAAATGGGTAGATCAAGTGCTAATAAATTTAATGAATATTTTATAGAAAAATATATAGTATTTCCTCATTCATTTGATAATAAAATTGAAATAATTTTAATAACTTAATAAAATTATAATATTTTTAAATATTTTAAACATCACATTATTCGAAGTACATTACTCAAATATAAAGTACTAGCATTATCCCCATGCCATGCACGGATTATTTAAAATTATTATATATTAATATAATTATTGAATTATAAATATAACTAAAATAATAATATAAAAATAAAAATATCACAAAAATATCAAGTAATTAGTAAAATTATATTTAAATTTTTACAATTTAGTATTTAAAAGTTTGCAAATTATAAAGACATCTCATATATATACATTATGTCATAAAAAATAAATTTTAAAATTATTTGGCTAGAAGTTAAAAAAATTAAAAAATACAAAATAAAAGTCTATAAATATGATTAAGTACTTTATTAAAAAAAAAAAGAAAATATTATGCGATTAAAAGCTAGCAATAGTCGCATTAAAAAATAAAAATATATGAGAATGATATAGAATACAAAATTGATAGTTTGAAAGTTGTTTGAAAAAATTTAAAATTATAATACTTTAAAATTATTTTAGACTTAAAAGTGGATGAGTATATGTTAAGTTAAAACATAAAATACAAAGAATTAAATAATATATTAGTTGTCAAGGATTAAAAAAAATTATTTAATTTTAGCTTTTTATTAAAAATCAATTAAGTCAAGACAAAACTATGATAGTAAAGATTAAAAAAAATAAAAAATTAAAATAAATATATAAAATAATTACAAAGTTAAGGTCACTATTAGTGTATAAGTTTATGAAAATCTTTTAATTTGACTCATAGCTTAGTTATCGAATTATTGAGTGAAGAAAAAAAGTTCAATATTAGTAAGACAAAGTTAAAATCATAGTAAATTGGTAAAGTAATTATAAGCTTAAAATTAATTTTAAATAGGAATTACTGATAGGACATAAGGATGAAATTGGAATGAAAAATGAAATATGAAAAAATAAATTATTATGTTCATTCTCAATTTTTTGTGCAAATATAATTGGATCTTCTTATTATATTTCATAAATAGTAGGAAAAAAGTGAATGACAAAAAAAGTTGTTAACCTTTCAAACAATCAAAATTTAAAATAATAAAAATAATAAAATTATATATATATATATATATTGATAGACTAAATAATGTCTAGAGTTAAAAACTAAAAAGTTAATAGGTGTATTTTCTATTGAAATAACCATCTCACAATTTTTTTATATATATCAAAAATGATCTAAGAATATATATTGATGTAGTATATAAATTTTTAAAAATAATTCAAATTATACATATTTATACATACATAATTATGAATAAATAAATATAAAATAAAATTAAATGGCATACTTTTAAAATTATAAATATTCAAAAAGTAAAATAAATTTTAAAAATATTAAAAGAAAAAATAGATCTCATCTTATAAAACTATAAACTTAGATGAGCATTGTGGCACCCCCATCTCAATATAACACCTAAGCTGAGGCATCACCCCAATTCAAACTTAAATCTTAATTCATAAATAAGCAATACAGTCAATATCCCATTAGCATTTGTTTTTTCAAAACTTATCATAAACATATAGCAACAGATTTCAAATTTAAACAATCTCATCAAAATACTAAGTACATGCCATCAAAGGTCTCATAACATCCAACATAATATTTACATGCCTTTAGTCATAATTCAGTCTTACATAACATTTCTAAGACAAAGCTTAGCATTTAAGGAAACCCATATACATACACACACATTCATTTTATTGCAAACTTTCATTCACCTATCCAAGATTAAAATCCAAGTCCATCACCTGTTCCTGTCTAAGAAAATCAAAGGTAAACAAGAGGGTAAGTTCAAAGGACTTAGTAACAAATAATATCACAAGCAATGGGGATCTATCAAGGATGAATCAATTCAATAGATCATAGTTTAACAGTTTAAACAAAAACATAGTAGGATAAAATCAAACAATCAGATAGTCTAGAAATAGTCTATCAGTCTGGAACGATCTATTGGTCAGGATAAAGCCTAACATCAAAACAATCTTATACCAATCAAACCAAACGAAACTACCTAGGCATGACAATCTGGTACAAAACTTACCTAAACATATCAAAACAAATTGATACCAATCAAACTGAACTTACCTAGGCATGAAAACCTAGTAAAAAACTTGCCCAAGCATACTGACTTGGTACAAAACTTACCTAAACATATCGGAACAAACTTATACGTATCAAACTGAACCTACCCAGGCATACCATCGGGTACAGAATTTACCCAAGCACACCAACTTGGTACGGAACTTACCCAAACATATTAGAACAAACTTATATCGATCAAACTAAACTTACCCAGGCATACCACCTGGTATAGAACTTGTCCAAGCATACCGACTTAGTACAGAACTTACCCAAACATATTAGAACAAACTTATCCTGATCAAATTGAACTTACCCAAGCATACCACCTAGCACAGAACTTACCCAAGCATATTAACTTGGTACAGAAGTTACACTGATCAAACCAAACTTACCCAAGCATAACTACCTAGTACATAACTTATTCAAGTGTATCAACCCAGTACAAAACTTACCTAAGTGTGACAACCTAGTACAAAACTTACCTGAGTGTGACAAACCAGTACAAAACTTACTCAAGTGTGACAACTCAATACAAAACTTACCCAAACACGATAACCTAGCATTGAACTTTCCCAGGCATATCAGCTTGGTACATAACTTACCCAGGCATATCGGCTTGGTACATAACTTACCTAGGCATATCAACTTGCTACATAACTTATCCAGGTGTATCAGCTTGGTACATAACTTATCCATGCATATCAGCTTAGTACATAACTTATTACTGACAAAACAAACTAATGACATACCAATTGAATGAACTTACACAAGCGTAATAGTTTGGTACACTACAAATTACTAATAGAACAAATCCATAATATCAATCAATTTCAGACTCAGATAACTGAACAAATAGATAATGAAATGATCAGATAATAGAATAGTTAGATAACAAAATAATTCGGATGACAAAACAGTTAGATAACCTATAATAGATAAAAGTTTTAGGCATCAGAACAAATAGGAATCAAAAAAAGAATCAAGAAGTAACCCTTATAGCGGTGTCCAAATCAATTAATAGATAATCAAATGAGATCTAAAATAGTTCACTAATTTCAATAACATAGTATAATCAATACAGAAACAAAAACCTTCACAGGGGTTTATCACAAAAATAGAAGTGTAATCAATGTTAGATTGGCAAACCTTTACAAGGGTTTTTCCACAAGAACAAATAGATATAAATCAAGGCCAGATTGGTAGATCGTTACCTTTTGTAGTCTCAGAAATGTAGTCACCGACTATTGGTCTACGGGACCCACTTCTTCATCACCTAATCCAAAAGAATAGATCACCAATGTTCCTTTGAACTTAATTGAAAAGAACCCTCAACCAATTTGGATTTCGTTGCTGTTTGGTTGGTCAATTAGCCAAAAAATTATAACCCTGCTACCAACATCGTTGTGCTTTTCCATCTCAATTTTGCTCGCTCTAGCGGTCCATTCCCAAAATTAAACCTACCTGCATGATCCCTAATGTGAACCCAACAAGGCCCATAATTCAAACCTATGCTTCTGTCGTCGGAATAGAGAAACCCATCACCACCACCATTACCAAAGCTGCGACTTTGAGCACTAATTCTTGCTGCCTTATCTGTCGATTTTGGGGGAAATGGTATTTTTAAGTTCCTTGTGTTGAGAAGAGAAGATTGATACCAAATTTGAGTAGTTTCCATCAACAGAGAGAAGTAGTCGGTGAGAAAGTGGTTCACGATGGTGCAAAGTGAAAATGGGGAAGAAAAGGGGCTGTCCTACTATATATAAATACACTTTCAAAATTTAGGTTTTGGGGCCGAAAAGGTTTGCTTGAGTTTCAATTAGGTCCTCCAAATTTTGTTGATTTTCAATTGAGCCTCACAAAAGTTGAGTGCCTTAAATTGACCTATTTGACCAAAACTAATTCCATACAAACCCACAAAACTTTGAGAATGTGATCCAATCAAGTCTTGCTTATTTGCGCTTTAATCCCAAAACTTTCAAAATTTTTGTAATCAAGTCCTTTTTATTTATTTGTTTTCAAATCCTAAAATCCAATCAGTCAATATCTTGAATTCTAAATCCTTGACTTTCAAAATATCAAATTTTAGGTGTAGCACCCCTTCCAAGGACAGCACCTAAGCTAAGGTACTACTCTGATTCAGACTTATTTCTTAGAGTTACAATTCAATCGTAGGCTCATAAATTCAAACATCTCAAAATGAATACTGATACAACTCCAACAATATCTAATAAACCACAAAATGAAAATACCAAAAGAATTTAGGGAACTAAGTCATATTACAGTCTATGACAGATTAAACCATCATTTTCATCTTATACTACAAACTCAAACAAAATATGTACATCACAAAGTTTATAAGATCAACCAAATAGTTACAAGTTCCACACTTAATTTCAGCTCCAGTTCTACTATAAAATAACTATACACTCCATTCCAACTTGATTTCCACTAGAGCTCATCCCTATCTGAAAGATTATGAAATACAGAGGGGTAAGTCCAATGACTTAGTGAGGGATGTGTGCAAGTAACAACAATAATTATCGAGGAGAAACTTAACTTGATAAAACATAATTTTTCAGACTGAATATAATAGAATTCAAAAAAATAGACAAACAGTATGGGAAAGTAAACAGGAAACTCTTCTGCCTTATTGCTCTAAGAACAGATTACAGGCAAACAGAAAATATTTAGGCAAATCAAACCTAAAGCATATGCATTCCAAGAAAAATTGTAAGACATGCATTACGGATTCACCTTATACCAAACAGACAAAATATTTACCTAAGCATAATAGCTTGGTATGTGGCAGATGCTTATATGAACTATATATGTGGCAAATGCCTATACGAACTATATAGCGTACTGCTGATACATAAGGAAAAATCCCTAATGTATCGCCTGTACCCAGGGGGAAATCCATAGCATATGGTTGGCACCCAAGGGGAAATCCCTAACGTATTAGTGACATCTAAAGGAAAATCCCTGGCATGCCCCTACATAACCAAACAGATCACCCAGTATGGCCCTTAGCCCACATATTCACAGTACAAATAATAGAATAATCACTCAAATAGGTGCCTAGGGGGAAATTCCTAGTGCACTATCGATTTTAGGTCAACAGATCAATTCAGAACAGAACAGAATACTATCTAGGCAATAGAAAATAATAAATAGAAATGTAGATAAGCCAACATAGCCAATAACCTCTCATTTGTTGAGCTCCGATCACTACCTCGCCATCGATGGAATTGCCATGCAATGAAACTATTGTGATCCTCTTGTCAAGAGCTTTCTAACCCTACCCTCAGAATGGAGAATGGTCACCAAAAAAGGAGAAACCTAGCAACCACCGTGACATGCTCTTCTAGGTCCTCCTCCGCCACCATTGCTCTATCGCCCAATTGGTGGTTTTGAGGTGTTGAGGGTGTTGGTTGTGGTGAGGGAAAGAGTTTGGTGGGTTTGGAGTGGTGAAAAAGTCATTGAAGGATGGCTGAAGATGATGGTGAGCTCTCGATAAAGAAGGAAGAAAAAGAGAGGAAAGAAAAGAGAAGAAAAGGAACGAAGGAAAAAAAAGAAAGAAAAAGTGAGGGAAGAAATGGCTTGCCCAATCTCAAAATTTGATTTTGAATTTTTCATTTTCATTTTTTTTAATAAAATTTTAAATTGTGCAATTACGATTAACCCTAACTTGTTCAAAAGTATACATAATTAAGTCTACAAAAATTATAATTTAGCCCATAACACTTTTAAAATAATTAATAATGTGAAATTCATAAAATTTTTGATTAATAATAAATTTTTATATTGTAAATAAAAATGATAAAATTTTAGGGGTGTTATAAACCCCCCCCCCCCCTAAAGGAATGTAGTCCCCAAATTCTCACTTGAATATTGAAATAACTCGGGATATTGTTGGTGCTTGAGGTCCTCATGTTCCCAAGTTACTTCCTCAACATTATGATTGCACCACAACACCTTCACCTGAGGAATCTTTCGATTCCTAAGCTCTCAAAACCTTTTATCTATGATACGAACTAGTTGCTTCTCGTATGATAGGTCGCCTTCTTGCTCCATGTGTTCATAAGATATGATATGAGATGGATCTGGGTAATACTTTCGTAGTTGCAACAAATGAAAGACGTCATGTATCCCAGCTAAACTCTAAGGTAACATTAGATGATAAGCTACTGGCCTAATTCTTTTACATCTCTTATATGGCCTCACGTATCTTGGACTTAGTTTTCTACCTTTGCCTATTCTTTTGATCCCTTTCCGTGGTGACAGTTTGAGAAACACTCGATCGCCAATCTTAAATTCTAAGTCTTTTCTCCATCTGTCAGCATAACTCTTCTGTCAGTCCTACGTAGCCTTCATCTACTGTTTTATAATATGCACCTTGTCTATAGTCTCTTGGATTAGTTAAGGCCTTATAATCCCTAGAGACTCTTTAGTGGTACCTTTATATTTCAATAAATCCCAGTATAGTGGGGATTAACACTTTCGACCGTACAATGCTTCATATGATGCCATTTGAATGACAAATTGATAGCTATTGTTATAGGCAAATTCAATTAGAGGCAAGTATCGAGTCCAACTTCCACCAAAGTCCAGAACACATGCTCGCAACAAATCCTCCAAAATCTGAATGACTCTTTTCGATTATCCATTGGTCTAAGGATGAGCTGTTGAATTGAATTGCAATCTTGTTCCCAGATGTCTCTGTAAACTCTTCCAAAGTTTTGATATAAATTTAGGATCCCTATCAGATACAATACTCACTGGGATTTCGTGCAATATAACAATCTCTTTAAGGTATAATTTTGCTAATTTCTCAACCTTATAGTCAGTCCTGACTGGTCGAAAGTGTGAAGACTTTGTTAGTCAATCTACTACTACCGAAATACTATCATAACCTTCTTTGGCCTTCGGCAGACTGGTCAAAAAGTCTATAGTCACCTGTTCCTATTTCCAATCTAGGATGGGAAATAGCTGCAATAAACCTAATGGTTGCTGGTGTTCTGCCTTCACCAACTAGCAGGTCTGGCATTTCTGCACAAAGTCTGCTGTATTTTTTTTCATACTATTCCACCAGAACTGTTTCTTTAAGACCTGGTGCATCTTCGTTCCTCTAGGATGCACGGTGTATTTTGTTTGATGTGCCTCTTCCAATATCCTTTCCTTTATCTTTTCTGGTACGCAGATTCTATTTCTATAGCGTAGGACACCTTGACTATCCGTGCTAAATTCAAACTCTACAAAGCTTTTAATTGTCTTTTTCTATTTCAACATTCAGTTCTCCCTAGCTTGAGCTTGCCAAATTTCTTTATACGGTTTCAATTGTACTTTTACTCTTGCAATCCAAACTTGTTGTTTTAGTCTTATCATAGTACTTGCTTTCAAATTTTTTGATGTCTTTGTGCCTTGCAAATGAGCCATTCCTGCTTTCCAACTCAAAGCATCGGCTATTACATTTTCTTTTCTAGGATGATAATTGATGAAAAAGTCATAATCTTCTAAGAATTCCATCCATCTCCACTATCTCATGTTCAAATCCTTTTACGAATGTAGATACTTGAGACTTTTATGATTTGTGTACACTTCAAATGCAGCCCCATAAAGATAGTGCCTCTATTTTAATAGTGCAAAGATATCTGCTACCAACTCTAGATCATGTGTGGGGTAGTTTTCCTCATAAGGCTTTAACTTCCTAGATGCATAGGTAATAACATGCCCTTTTTACATTAACACACATCCAAACCCCTTACATGAGGCGTCTGTATATACCACAAAATCTTTCAACCCATCTGGAAAGGCTGATCTGGTGCTATAGTCAAAGGATACTTCAATTCTTGGAAGCTCTTCTCACATTCTTCGTTCTAAACAATAGCTCATTTTTCTCGATCAACTTGGTTAGTAGGCTGGCTATCTTGGAGAATTCTTGAACAAATCTTCAGTAGTACTTAGCCAATCCCAGAAAGCTTTGAATCTTTGTGACATTCTCAGGTCTTTTGCAATTGGCAATCACCTTTATCTTAGAAAGGTCAACTTCTATCCCATTTTAAGTGATTACATTACCCAGGAAAGCTACTTTCTCTATCCATAACTCATACTTACTGAACTTAGCATACAATTGATGTTCTCTCAAGGTCTTCAAAATTATGTGTAAGTGCTTCATGTGCTCTTCTCTAGACTTAGAGAAAACCAAGATATCGTCAATAAAGATGACAAAAAATTGATCCAAATAGGGTCTGAATTTTCGGTGCATCAAATCCATGAATGCATTCGAGGCGTTGGTTAGGCTAAATGGCATCACCACAAATTTATAGTAGCTATATCAAGAATTTAAAGTTGTCTTTGGAATATCCTCTTCTCCGATCTTCAGCTGACAATACCCTTGTCTTAAATCCAACTTAAAAAAAATTCTTGATCCCTGCAGAAGGTTAAATAACTTTTCCACATGGGGTAGTGAGTACTTTTTCTTGATAGTGACCTTGTTCAATTCTTGATAATCGATGCACATTCTCATTAACCCATCTTTTTTCTTGACAAATAATACTAGAGCTCCCCAAGGTGACATGTTGGGTATGATAAACTTCTTTTCTAACAACTCCTGTAGCTAACTCTTCAATTCCTTAAGTTTGGCAGGTGCCATCTGTTACAGAGTTTTAAAAAATGGCATAGCTCTCGGAAGAGTATGAATAACAAACTCTATTTCCATATTAGGGGGTGGTGAGTGTAACGCCTTAGGAAATACCTCAGGGTATTCTGCTACCACTTCTACTTCTTCAATTCTGACTATGTCCCGAGGTTTGTTGATGAGGTATGCCAAGAATCCTTCCCCACCCTCATTCAGAATCTGCCTAGCTTCTACAGCCTATATTATCTGTGTGGGAAAGGTTTTATCTATGGAAGGATGTGAAGATATCAACGTCCCTCCCCCAAGTGTTATGCACTTAGTAAAACAATTCACTTGTGCTTGGTGGTTGTACAGCTAATCCATTCCAAAATTTACATCGTATCTTTGTATAGGCATCTGTATTAAATTGGCTGGATACACTCAGCCTTCAATCATAATCAGGCAATCCCGATACATGATATCAGTGACTAGTCCTATCCCCAAAGGTGTTCTCACTTCTACTTGATATGCCATAGTTTCTGATTTCATATTTAGTTTTGTAGAGAATTCAGTAGATATAAAAGAATGGGAAGCACCGGGATCATATAACACTTTACCAAGAGTCTTGGAGATAGTAATCATACCTTATACTACCTTATTAGGATTTGGTACATCTTCTTCGATGATGGCATAGGCACGGGCCTGGATTTTCTGCTTTTCTTTTCCTATCAGAACTGGGCCTTTCTTTCCTAGGCAATCTTTTAGAAGATGTTGACTACTACCGCACCATAGGCATTTACCTTATTTTTGCCAACGGTTCGCTTTCTCATGCCCTGCTAACCCGTAGAATCCACATAATATCGGTATATTTTCTTGAGCTCGATTCACTATCCCATATGTTCGAGTTGTCCTCTGAGTCGTCCCTAAGCTTGTGGCCTCCACGATTTCTTGCTAGTGCCACTCGTCCACCTGGATATGGTCTTCCCTTTCTACCTTTTTCTTTAATTTTTCTAATTTCCTGCAGCTTTGATTCTAGTTGCAGTGCCTTACTAACTGCTATGTTGAAATTTAGCAAATTGAAGATGACTAGACCCTGTCTCAACTATAGCTGTTGTCCTTGAGTAAATCATTGAATTTGTTGACTTTCATTATTCTAAATATAGGGCGCATATTGGATGAGCTGGCTGAAGATTGCCTCATACTAACTAACAATCTAATTTCCTTGGATCAAATTTATGAACTCACGTTCCTTAGACTGCTTGACCATCAGAGGTATATATTTATCCATGAATTCTTTAGTGAAATTATCCCATGTCCTTTGGGTTCCTAAGGCTGTGTCCAGCGATGATCTATTATTTTTCACCAACTTCTAGCAAATTGCGCCCAGAGGAATATGGCAAATCAAACTTTTTATTCATCGGGGTAGCACAGAGTATCAAATATGACCTCAAGGTCTTCAACTCATTCTTCAGCCTTTCGGTCATCTGGTTCTCCATGGAACTTAGGGGGCTAAACAAAAAGAAATCTTTTTAGGGCTCGATCTTCAGCCACAAGTTAAACTGGTGGCCTGACTTCTATCACCTTCTGATACGCAGGTCCATTGGCTGCCTAACTGAAGAAATTTGTGATACTTTCGCCCTTTGTTCAGCCCAAGAATGAGTCGAAACTCCTTATCTAGGGACACAATAGTCTTGAAATTGCTGCCTAGGAGGTCTTCCTCATCAACCAAATTGGGGGTAGTGCAGGTCTAGGAACATTGTCATGGGATGCCATCCATCTCAAGATTTTAAGAATATCTCAACCTGAAATTGAAAGTTGAAGTCAATATCCCAATTCTCAATATCCTTTCAATAATTTAGGTTTTAGTAAAGAAAATAATATAACTTAAGTAAACTTTCAAAACTCATAACAAAAAAGAAAAGTTAAAATAATTTTCCCCAAAAGTCATACATTAGCATAATATAGGTTAGCAATAGCATATTACAAAAGCGTATATACAATCTAAGGTAGCAAAATTGGCTATGCTAACAGAACACCCAGTCGAAGACAAAATGATAGGACATTCAAAGGAAAAGGGGAAACGATATCAGTCATAGTCATAAAGTTGTCTACTGTAGTTACAAGGGTTGGTAATTAGGAGCCATCAAATACAACATATCAACATAATAAAATACTACAACGCCAAGACTCGCATATAATCTTCCTTCTCATTAGTGATATCAAATAGCTTGCTCGTCTCATCTGTCATCTACTGATCTTCTTCGTTATCTATCTCAAGTGGTGCTACAACTGGAGATTCTGGGTTAACATATGTATTGGGGACTTTTTCCTATTTCTCCTCAGACTCCTCCTCTGATTCCTCTTTTAGTTTGAACTCTAGTTTTGCCTTAGGTTCTAGAGCTCATTCTTCCTGCTTTCGACCCTATCCTTGTTCAGGAGCAAGGGTTTGGTGAATGCCTAAAGGACTAGCCTCTATGTCAATCACTAGGCCAACTCCAATGGCCTGATCGATAGCTCTGCAGTAGTAGTCCAATGCTCAACCCAACTTATCCACAATTAGGTGAGGAACCTGTATGATTTCCTATAATCAGACTGCAAGCCCTAAAATGTTGCCTCTATATTGGCCCGCAAGAAATGAAGCTCTTGGATCTGCTCTTCAACAATATTAACTCAAAGACGCTTCCGTTTGAGGTCACTCGTGACTCAATCATGTAGATAATCCAGAGCACCTAACATTCCTTTCAAAGTATGCACCTTTTCTTGAACCTACTGAAGATGCTCATTTTGGTCATAACATTTCTCTTCCAAAGTCCTGCAAATCTTTATGAGATTCTTCCTTTCCTCTTTCAATTCTTTGATCTTGTCCTTTAGGGTTTTGTCATTTTGGTCATTCGCAGGTGCCTTCCCTTTGTCAGATCTACTGGCTATCCTACAATAATTTAAGAATTCATCTCAACAAAATCAAGCAATATAATTCTAAATCTAAGCCTTAGGATCCTACTAATCTATTGGTCCTACTATAACTTAACAATCCTATCAATACCTTAAGTGTACATTCAAAATAACCCAATTAGAGGTCACCGAGAGTTCTATCACATGTTCACACTTAGGTTATCTAAACCTAGGGTTTGATACCACGCCTATAGTGCCCCTCTAAGGATAGCACCTAAGTTGAGGCATTACTCTAATTCAGACTTATTTTTTAGAGTTATAATTCAACCGTGGGCCCATAAATTCAAACATCTGAAAATGAATACTGGTACAACTCCAATAATACCTAATAAACCACAAAATGGAAATACCAAAAAAATTTAGGGAACTAAGTCATATTACAATCTCTGACAGATTAAACCATCATTTTTATCTTATATTACAAACTTCAAACAAAATATGTACATCACAGAGTTTATAAGGTCAACCAAACAGTTACAAATTCCACACTTAATTTCAGCTCCAGTTCTATTACAAAATAACTATATACTCTATTCCAACTTGACGTCCACTAGAGCCCATCCCTATCTGAAAGATTATGAAATATAAGGGGAGTAAGTCTAACGACTTAGTGAGGGATGTGTGCAAGTAACAACAGTAATTATCGAGGAGAAACTCAACTTGATAAAGTATAATTTTTTAGACTGAATATAACAGAATTCAGAAAAATAGACAAACAATATGGAAAAGTAAATAGGAAACTCTTTTGCCTTGTTTCTCTAAGAACATATTATAGGCAAATAGAAAATATTTAGGCAAATCAAACCCAAAGCATAAGCATTCCAAGAAAAACTATATGACATACATTGTAGATTCACCTTACACCAGACAGATAGAAAACTTACCTAAGCATAACAGCTTAGTATGTGGCATATGCCTATATAAACTGTATAGCGCACCACTGATATCTAAAGGAAAAATCCCTAGTGTATAGTTGGCACCTAGGGGGAAATCCCTAGCGCACCGGTGACATCTAGGGGAAAATCCCTAGCATGCCCCTACATAACCAAACAGATCACCCAGTATGGCCCTTGGCCCACATGTTCACCATACAGATAACAAAATAACCACTCACACAGATATCCAGGGGAAAATCCCTAGTGCACTGTCGATTTTAGTTCAACAAATTAGATAAGAACATAATAGAATGCCACCAAGGCAATAGAAAATAGTAAACAAAACATAAATAAACCAGCATGGCCAATAAACACAGAACTAATAACAGATATGCCAACAAAGTAATAGATATAGTACAGACAGTACATATACGAGACAGATAGATATCAAAATAATAGATAACAAATAGAAGTTTTGGGCACCAGAATGGACAGAAAACAGAACCGACATTAGAAATAACCCTTATAGAGGTAATCAAGTTAGATAACAGATAACAGATAAATCTCAAACACAGATCAGAATACGATTCAAAAATAGAAAAACCCTCACAAGAGCCGATTACAACCACAGATAAGAAATGTAATGCTAGATCGGCAAACCCTCACAGGGGTTACCAACAAATATGAGTAGCTTAACAAGCAACAACCCTGAGTGGGATACCCTCACCTTTTGCAATCCCAAATAGTAATAGCCAAAAATTGATCTTGCTGCTCATCGGTGCCTAGCTCATCGCCACCTACCCAAGAAAATATACCACGAGTCAAAATTCTCCAAATTCAACATTCATGCATAAATCCCTAGTCAAATTCCCATTCCAGCACAATTTAACTTATAATGATTCTCGATATCAAAATTTATATTCAACTTATTATTAACCAACATACGAGTCCAAAATCATATCTCCTATTACCCTATTCCTCACATAGGAAAATAGTCATCGAAATACCTATATCAACTTAAAGGCTCGACCCAGACAAAACTAACAACTACAAGCATGCATGCACATATATATAATATGCAATATTCAAATAAAATCCGATCTCACTAATGAAGGCTCGAAATCACAAATTGAAAGCACTAAGATGATCACCGTGTTGAGATGAAGAGACTGCCTCTCTGCTGTCGCCAACAGCCAATCGTCAGCCGCATCCGCCGCCGCCAAAAAATGAAACTTCACCAGATTATTTTTCTCATTGTGAGGATTCTAATGCCATCTTTCGCTTTCAATTTTGAGCAGTGTAGACACTGAAATTGGCCAAAAATAGCCAACTTCTATCTATCTCCATCGAGCTCCGATCACTGCCTCACTGTCGACGGAATTGCCATGCAATGATACTGTTGCGATCCTCTCGTCAAGCACTTCCTAATCCTACCCTCGAAATAGAGAATGGTCACGGGAAAAGAAGAAACCCAACAACCACGGTGACATGCTCTTCTCAATCCTCCTCCACCATCGTCGCTCTGCCACCAGATTGGTGGTTTTGAGGTGTCGAGGGTGTTGGTTGTGGTGAGGAGAAGCGTTTGGTGGGTTGGGAGTGGTGAAAAAGTCGCCAAAGGATGGCCGGCGATGGTGGTGAGCTCTCGATGAAGAAGGAAGGAAAAGAGAGGAAAGAAAAGAGAAGAAAAGGAAAGAAAGAAAAAGTTTGGGAAGAAATGGCTTGCCTAATCTCAAATTTTGATTTTGACTTTTTCATTTTCATTTTTTTAAATAAAATTTTAAATTATGTAATTTTACCTCAAATTTTTAAAAAATTACGATTAACCCCAACTTGTTCAAAAGTATACGCAATTAAGTCAACAAAAATTATAATTTAGCCCACAATACTTTTAAAAGAATTAATAATGTGAAATTCATAAAATTTTTGATGAATAATAAAATTGTATATTATAAATAAAAATGATAGAATTTTAAGGGTGTTACATTAGTGGTGTTACAAGCAAAAAACAAAAGCAAATTGAAAAATAAATTATAAAATTTAACAATAAACTAATAACTTGATTCAAAAAATGAGAAAAGGATGATAAATCTATAATAATTTCGATAAAATAAAAATTAAATGATAAAATTTATCAATAATTAAGGAGAAAAATGTAACTAATAAAAATTAAATTAAATTAAAAATACTAAGCAATTAATAAATCTCACAATAAATGAATTGATAACATAAACTAAGTAGTAAACAAAAAAGATATAGAAATTTACAAATATAATAGTAATAAAAGCTAAATGATAAGACTTTATTTAGGTTGAAAAGAAAATTATAGCATTAAAATTCTAAAAATCTCTTCCATCATATAATATACTTAAAATAAACTAGAAAACAAGAGAGAGAGAGAGAGAGAGAGAGAGATAAAAGGTGAACATTAAATTTAAATAAACAATAAACACTTTGAATAATGAATTAAAGATGCACACAAAGAGGTAGAAGAAGAAAAGTGCAAGAAAATAAAGAGGACACAAAGAATAGAGTGAAAATAAAATACTAGAACCTAAGAATATAAAGAAATGACTTTTGAAAAACTTTATATATAGTGGTATAGATATAAATCAGTTATTAAAGATAAGAGAAAATTATGAAAAACTTATCAAATTATAGAGTTCAAATGATCAAGAAATCTTTCACATATTGAAAGTAGAGATGGAAAAAAATTTGTAAATAAAATATAATTATTTTTTTATGTTAGAAATAAATAAAGAATAATGTTCTAATAAAGAAAATAATTTCAAAAAATCAGATATCTTTAATAGGAATAAATAATATCAAATTTAATAACTAAAAATTAATTTTTAAATTTAATTAAATAATTTAAAATTCAAAGAATGCAAAATTTGATCAAAATTGCACAATTATGGGTTCCACATCGCTATGCTATATATAATAGTATATATATAAATAGATATATTTTAAATTTTGAATAAAAGAAAATTAAAGATAAGATACAATCATATCAGTTAAAAATAATAATCAACAAATAATGAAATTTTTTTAAATGAATTAAAATACTCAAAATTTTAAGAATTTATCATTTGACCAAAATTGTACAATTAGAATTAAAATTGCACAATTATAGATCCTACAACGTTGTGCTATATATAATAGTATAGATGGATATATATTTTTTTTCATCTAGATAAATTGAGAGAGCTACAACTAAAATAATAGTAAAATAAAAATTTAATATCAAAGATAAATTATTATATGAACATACATAAATATTTGAAAATAGTATTGAAATAAATACATAAAATATAATTAATTGAAATAAAAAATTACTATGTGTTGATGTTTTAAAACAATATAAAAATTGCAATCCTAAGTTGGCCATAAGAATTTTAATTTTAAATAAATATTGAGGAGATAATAAAGTAATAATATTGATAAAATATTTAAATATATTAGAAAAGTCTATAATTAATTTTAAATAAAAAATAAAAATAATATAAAAATGTGTTATCAGAAAAATATTAAAATGTTTCTACAAAATGAACTTTAAATAATTAAAAATAAAAAAATATTATTATATTATGCTAATTGGGGAAAGAGGTAATAAAATGTAAAAAGAATAACTGTAGAATAACAAAATTTATATATATAATAAATAAAATATTTATCTATTAATCTTGTGATAAATTAAATTTGTAAGATATAATTTTATGAGAAGAGTACTTAATATGGTGCTTATAAAATATTTTTAAAATTAGTGAGATAAAAATATGATAATAGATATTTTTTAAATTATCTTATGATATCAAAATTTATATTGCAATTTTGGATAAACACAACATGAGATTTTAGTTATAATAAATAAGTTGATTGTATTAAAATAAAATATAAAAGTAAATAAACAACTAGTGAAATTTTTTTAATTGAATTAAAAAAAACTCCAAATTATAAGAATTTGACATGTGGATAAAATTGTACAATTAGATAAGTACATAACTGTATTATATATAATAGTATAGATATCTATACTATTATATATATAGCACAATGATGTGGGAACCACAATTATGTAATTTTAATTTTAATTGTGCAATTTTGGCCAAATGTCAAATTCTTAGAATTTTGAGTTTTTTAATTAAACTGAAAATGTTTCATTTGTTGTTGATTATTATCTCTAACTAATATGATTATATTTTATCTCTGATTTTCTTTCTTTCAAAATTCGAAATATATCTATACTATTATATATATAGCACAAAGGATGGGACCCATAATGCAATTTTGACTCTATTTGTGCAATTTGCCAAATGACAAATTCTTAGAATTTTGAGCATTTTAATTCATTTTAAAAAAATTCATTATTTGTTAATAATTATTTCTAGCTGATATGATTGTATTTTATTTCTAATTTTTGTTTTCATTCAAAATTTAAAATATATCTTTCTATATATACTATTATATAGCACAACGATGTGGAACCCATAATTGTGCAATTCTGACCAAATTTTGAATTCTTGAAACTTTGAGTTTTTTAATTAAATTTAAAAATTGATTTTTAGTTATTAAATTTGACATTATTTATTATTTTTAAAGATATTTGATTTTTTGAAATCATTGTCTCGACTAGAAAAATATTCTTTATTTATCTATAGTGCCCCGCTCGGGACAACACCTAAGCCGAAGTGCCACTCCGATCAATCTTATATGAGAACTTGTAATAAGAATACTAAGGCCAAAATTTACTTCAACATCATAACAAATTAAGCAGGGAAATTTACATTTTAATTGATACCATCATCAGCTACATTCATAACCAAAACTATTGTTTAGAGTAACGCACATGTATGTACAATACCAAAACATCCTTAATGTCTCTGAGATATCAAATCATCTCTAAAGATAAAGTGCAACATACATAAGGTCCATAAGCAAATATACATGGTTGTTCTAGTACAAAATTATATTCATTGATCTTATCAGAAGTCCAAACCTATCATTTAGTTATGTCTGAGAAAATATATAAGATATGGAGAGGTAAGTCCAAAGGACTTAGTGAGGGATATTCATAATATAGAGAGTAGGGATATGTTGGGGAAAGATCAACCCAACAACTATCAATTAACAACAAATATAGAAATAGATCAGATACAGGCAATCAAGTATCAATTTACAAGCGAATCAACTACAGATAGTCAAAAATGTTCATAGGGATTAACATGATCAAGCAATTGGAAGGTACTAGCTCGGGGTTGTAATTATTGGCTCGAACGGCCCGAGATCATCTCAACCGATCCTACTTATGAGGTATAGAGTGTCTCAACCGATCACAGTCGAGAGGAAAAATAGATAGCTCACTCAACTTGGACAACAACCTAATCTAGACCAAAAACTTAACTACCCTTATTGCTCCACGAGTAGAGTACAACAATTAGAATACAATCAAAATACAAATCAAAACAAGATATACTCATCAAATTCACCCTATCATTAGTTTTGGGTTTACGGCTTATCCCATGCACACAGTAGGGATTAACGTCCCTTTTACTTAATTGATTTATGGCTTATCCATACACACAGTAGGGATTAATGTCCCATTACTTGATTAGGTCTCACAGGTTCATGGCTTATCCATAAACACAATAGGGATTAACGTCCCGTTCCCTAACCAGGTCTTATGGGTTTACTACTTATCTCATGCACACAGCAAGGATTAACATTTCTTGACTCCCATATAACAATCACACTATAACAAATAACCAAATGAACAAATAACAAACAATCAAATAACCAATAGATGAAAGCAAATGCAAAATAGAATAGATGGATATGCCGACAAGACAATAGGTACGATACAGAATTGTACAGATAGAAGGCATACAGATATCAGAAATACAGATAACTGACAAAGGTTTTGGGCACTAGAACAGACAGGAATCAGAATCAAACTTAATAGATAGCCCTCACAGGGGTGTACAGAACAGATGACAAATAATAAATCAATTCTCAAACAAATTTGAGTACGTATAGAAATAGAAAAACCCACAGAGGAGCTCATCACAATTAACAGATAGAGTGAAAAGTGTTGAATTGGCAGACCCTCACAGGGGTTTCTAATAAATACGAGTAAGCTTATACAAGCAAATAACCCAGAGTGGGAGAAACCTCACCTCTGTAGTCTCAGAAACTAAAATTGTTGTCAGAAGCTTACTGCTCCGTGGGTCCCAAGTTCATGCACCTAATCCAAGAGAGTATATTTATAATTAAATCCACATTCAACCTTAGATTTTACTAATATACTTATCAATATTCCAAACCAACTAATTACCCTCTTAACACAACAGTTATAAAGCTTAGGCAGTGATATCAATACAATTCTACTAACTAAGCCACTAATACATAAATAGTCATAAAATTTGCCTCAATTATTAAAGAAGTATAACCCGGTTCCTATTTACATATCATCTTCATATCATCATCCAATTATCATATCCTATTTACATATCATATCTCAAGTTCCAATTTCATAAATCATAGTTAAATAGCCTAATTATCTCAATTAATCCTAACATTACATAATTCTCATCATCTTATTAAATCCAAATTTGGCATCTAGCACAACATGACCGAGTCCATTATGCTTACACATATATCCCGCACGTCTTAATTCTTGATCCCAAATCATAATATTGGTCTAATTAACTAATTTGTATATCATAAATAAGCCTAATGATTTAGTCAGATTACATCAGGAATCAAATTATTCAATTAACTAGTATTTTACCCAATATTTCTCAATCAAAACCTCAAAATCACGAATCGAGAGCACCACTACAATCATCATAATGGGAGAAGAAACTGGTCGGAAGTTGCTGGAGCGCCGCCACCCGTCGTCGTCGAAAAATTTCACACCACCAACAAATTGCTCCTTTTGAGCTCCTGAATCCAATGGCGTTATTAGTTTCGAGTTTCACGACCTATAACACTTCTAATTGAGCTCAACAGTGTCCAAGTATGTCTTCACCACTGAGCTCTGATCACCCTTTTCTCGTCGTCATTGTTGTGTGAAACTCCCATACAAGGCCACCACCATGTTTCTCTTGCTCAGCTCTACCCAATTCTAGCCTCACTTGAGTTTGATCATTGGAAAGTTACAAACCCACAACCACCGTAGAGCACCACCCTCAATTTCCTCGTGTGGTGGCTCATTGACTGGTCTTAAGTCGTGCCTAGTGGTGTTGCTGTGTAGCTGGAGTTGAGAGGAGGGTTTTGCTTAGTTTAGTTTGGTGATAGGTGGTCGCCAGTGGAGGATCGTCGGTGATGATGATGAACACGGTTGGAGGAGGAAAAGAAAGAAGAAAAGGTTGAAGATGGTGGAATAGTGATGAAATGAAAATCTGCCAAGTTAAAATCAAACTTTTTAAAATTACACATTGACCCCAAACCTTTACCTCAATCTTCAATTAAGTCCTCTAAAATTTCCACAAACTTCAATTCAATACCAAACGAAGTGAATGCCTCACTTTGACCCATTTGACCAAGAACAATCACCATGCAGCCCCAAAACCTTCAATTTTAGTCCTAATCAATTTTTTGCAAATTGTAATTTGACCCCTAAATTTTTAAAATTTTGCAATCAAACTCTTTTGATTTATTTTCTAAAATTACCGAATTTCAGGGGTGTTACATTATCTCTAATATTAAAAAAAAATTGAATTTTATCTACAAATTGTTTTTCACATCTACTTTCAATACATGAAAAATTTCTTGATCATTTAAACTCTATAATTTGATAAGTCTTTCATGATTTTCTCTTATTTTTAATAATTAATTTATATCTATACTACTATATACAAAGCCTTTCAATAGTCATTTTATTCTATTCTCATGTTCTAGCATTTTTTTTTTCACTCTATTCTTTGTCTCCTCTTTATTTTCTAGCATTTTTTTTCTATCTTTTTGTGTGCATCGTTAGTTCATTATTCAAAGCATTTATTGTTTATTTGATTTTATTGTTCACCTTTAGGATTTGTTTTCTCTTTTTTTTTTGGGTTTATTTTACATATATTACATGATAGAAGAGAATTTTTGGATTTTAATGCTGTAATTTTCTTTTCAACCTATATGAAGTCTATCATTTAGCTTTTATTAATATTAAATTTGTAAATTTTTATGTCTTTTTTGTTTACTACTTATTTTATATCGATTCATTTATAATGAGAACTATTAATTGCACTTAATATTTTTAAATTAATTTAATTTTTATTAGTTATATTTTTCTCCTTCATTATTTATAAATTTTGTCATTTAATTTTTATTTTATTTAAATTATTATACATTTAGCATCCTTTTACTCATTTTTTGAATAAAGTTATTAATTTATTATTAAATTTTGTGATTTATTTTCCAATTCGCTTTTCTTTGCTCATCTAAGTTTACAATTTTAAAAGATGAGATCTTTTTTTTTTGTTTTAATATTTTTAAAATTTATTTCACTTTTTGAATATTTATAATTTTGAAAGTATGTCATTTAATTTTATTTTATATTCATATATTTGTTATTATGTATGTATAAATATATATAAAATTCAAACTCTTTTTAAAAGTTTTATATACTACATCAATATATATATATATATATATTCTTAGATAATTTTTTATATATTTAAAAAAATTATGGCTGGTTATTTCAATAGAAAATACACCTATTAACTTTTTATGTTTATAACTATAGACATTATTTAGTCTATCAATATATATATACAATTTTATTTATTTATTTTTATTTTTAATTTTGATTGTTTGAAAAGTTAACAACTTTTTAGTTATTCACTTTTTTCTCTACTATTTGCAAAATATAAAATGAAGATCCAATTACATTCATACAAAAAAATTGAGAATGAACATAATAATTTATTTTTTGTTCATATTTTATTTTACATTATAATTTCATCTACATGTCCTATCACTAATTCCTATTTAAAATTAATTTTGATCTTATAATTACTTTACAATTTATTATGATTTTAACTTTGCATTGCTAATATCAAACTTTTTACTTCAACTGATAATTCGATAACTAAACGATGAGTCAAATTAAAAGGCTTCTATAAGCTTATATACTAATATTGATCTTAACTTTGTAATTATTTTATATATTTATTTTAATTTTTTTATATTTACTGTCATAGTTTTGTCTTGACTTAATTAATTTTAATCAAAAACTAAAATTAAATAAGTTTTTTCTAATCCTTGGAAACTAATATAATATTTAATTCTCTATATTTTAAGTTTTAATTTAACATATATACTCATCCTCTTTTAAGTCTAAAATAATCTTAAAGTATTATAATTTTAAATTTTTTCAAACAACTTTCAAGCCATCAATCTTGTGTTCTATGTCATTCTCATGTATTTTTATTTTTAATGCAATTATCTGTCAGCTTGTGATCACATAATATTTTTTTTAATAAAATACATAATCATATTCATAGATTTTTATTTTTGAATTTTTGAATTTTTTTTAAACTTCTCACTGAATAATTTTAAAATTTATTTTTCTATGATATAATGTATGTCAAATGTCTTTATATTTTACAAATTTTTAAATACTAAATTTTAAAACTTTAAATTTTATTTTACTAAATACTTGATATTTTTACAATATTTTTATTTTTATATTATTATTTTAGTTATATTAATGGTTCAATAATTATATTAATATATAGTAATTTTAAGGAATCTGTGCATAGCGTTGGGATAATGCTAGTTTAATAATATTTCATAATCTTTATTAAAGAGCTAGAAGTTTGAGAAATGAATAATTATAAATTCAATGATATGTAAGAGCTCAATTTATCAAGATCTTTAAAATTTAATTATTTTTACAATTCTATTTTTAGCTATGTAAAATATTTTTAGATAAAACTATATATATATATATAGAATATAACAAATAATTTAATCTAAAGAATATTTCAAATATAAAAAATTACTTCCTACAACAACTAAAAACTCTCAACTTTATATTTTATATTATTAATTTAAATTATTTTAGTTTTTTAGCAATATAATAGAAAATTTATTTTTAATTATTTGAACTAAGTTCTTTTATGTGGGACATATATATAGTTGACATAATTGAACATTTTCAAAAGTTTGATAAATGATTACTTAAATAGCGAATAATGTCAATTTTTATATTTTTCTATATACTTAGTTAATCAATTTTATAATTATATCATCTTCTTTGTTTTAATATTTTTGTTTATAATAATTTATAAAAAATATTTTTACATGGATTAATGATATTAATGCTGCTGAGAGCTGGAGGGTCAAGTACTCCGATTGATTCAAGTTATTTTGGGCTGAGATCTACAATCAAGAACACACGTCAACTAGCCGAGAGGCCCCCGGCTAAGGCACTCCGACGCTTAAGTTAGTTTTCGATAGATTGGAGAATATAGAGAGAGTAGTAGTGAATAGTGTAAATAGCATTACCTTGAGCGTGGTGGAGTTTGTAGTATTTATAGCCTGCTGTGGGCGTGATTTTACCCAAGTACTCTTATCAAGTGTACTTGGCTTTTTCCATGACAGGGAGTTGGGAGTCATTCTTTATCCAGATCCTGGTACTGTGCCAGGTGGCGCAATCTCCTGTTTTCCCAAATAACCATGCTAGTAGGAGCACGTCCCTGCCAGAGTTGTTGGCAGCAACGGTTACATCAGATGGCAGCGGTCACATCAGCTGCCACGTGTCATTAGTGCCGAGGGGTTCAACCTATCCATCTTATACCCGAAGGTCGATTCATGTCGATCAGACTTGAATATTAAAACTTCTGAAATGGCCCTTAGGTCAATACGGATCGACCACGGGGCTTATCAAATGAGGTCGATACTGGTCGACCAGATAGATGTACCATTGGGCTTCATAGGCGATTTTGTCTGAAGTTAGGCCTGTTGGGCCTACTAAATTATCCCGTATCATATTGGGCCTCATGGGTTGTCTCATTTGAAGCTGGGCCTATTGGGCCTACTGGATTATCCCATATCATGAGTTCCCCCAACTCCCGGTCCTGATCAAGTCTTGTCGAAGAGAAGGAATAGGGAGTTTATTTTCAAACATGGCAGGCAATACGTTCGATCAGGATTTCTGAGCTTTCGACCTGGATTTTTGAAATTTTGACCTAGGTTTTTGAAATTTTGACCTGAGTTTTTGAAATATCGACCAGGGTCCGAGGCAGTTTCTTTGCATTTAATGTGGCTATCAGTGCGCCGAATACGAAGTGTCTGGGATACGAAGCGTACGGGGCAAGCTGTCATGATGGTAGTTACACGATTTCCCATGCACGATTGCCTATAAATAGGGGGGAGCCCCTTCATTTCCACTTTCTCGATTTGAGTATCAAATAATATCCATTGTTGAAGAGTATCTTGCTTTGCACCTTCTGCCTGAGAAAATAACTGTAAGTGTCCCTATTATATCTTCATTTTTTCTGTCTTTACCTTTTAGTACCATGTCTACTAGCATTAATCTGGTAGCAATTGGTCTAAGAACTTGATTTGAAGGGAGGGTAGTGATAGTGAAAGCACTGCACAGTCTAGTTCTTCTCCGAGTAAAACCAGTGGTTCACGTAGTAGTAGCAGTAGCTCTGAAGAGGTTAGAGTAGTATTAGAGGGGGAGGCTAGACCATCTGAGATGCCTGTTAGCTGGGGTCGGCTGTTTACCCCGGATCATTATACTGAAATTCCCTCGAAAATAACCAATGCAAATTTGGTGAGGATTAGGACAGTTTACTATATTCCCGATAAATTTGAGATGGTTACACTAGGGTCCCAGGGTAGGATGCATTGACCTCCTCGGGGGTTATCACTGTATTTGAGGTGGGGTTAAGATGCGGTTTAAGGTTTCCACTTGCACAGCCCATAGTCGACCTCCTCACTGGTTTAGGGGTTTGCATTACCCAGCTTATACCTAACTGCTTTGCAACCCTATATAACTTCATTGTGCTGATATATCTTCTCGACCAGTCGGCTAGTTTTGCAAACTTTTTCAACTTTTTCCATCTCCCGATGTCTCGAAAGTTGGGTAGTAGTGAGGAGTCGGGCTTTTACTACCTTATAGCTCAACCTCGTAGGAAATTCCTGATACCCCTTTCCTCTTCTTACGATCAAGAATGGAAAAAATATTTTTTCTACAT
>JACGDI010005623.1:183915-230126 GCA_014898725.1 Jacaranda copaia
TAAGAGTAGATGTTGGATGGTTCCAGCTTCACGAACCAATTCAGTGCAATGCCTTGGAAGGTGGTCACTAACATTTTGGTATGGATAAATTCGTTGTGACCATGCAGCTACATCATATGTTCAAACTGCATCAGGTGCTTGTTGGGGTTGGTGGAGCCATCATACCTCGGGGAATCGATAAAAATTTTGGCATCCACGGTGATTCACTCGTCGATGATCTCCTGAATGAATGGTGATCCTCTGTCCTGACGAGATCTTTAGGGAGTGTCCATATTTGGTGCTTTATCGATGTTTCTCCTTGAGATCTCTTCGAGACGTCTGTTCAGCTGCTGCACCTGATGAGAAACTTCTTCCCACTCGTCCCGATCTGTCTAGGAGGTAAACTTAATATGTTTGGCCCTATTGCGCTTCGGGGCTCGACTGGGCCAATGCGCCAAATTTAGAGATTCTCCACGATCCTCACGACAGTCACGATTTGGGCGTTCGACCCTACCGCGTTGCGGGGCTCGATTAGGTCGAATATGATCCTCAAAGTCCGCTACTTCCTCGCGCAATTTTAGGTGTCTCTTCTCCACTAGTGGATGTCTAAGATTGACCTCACGCCTGGCAAGTGGTTGTCTGGCTTCGTGGTGGGAGGGGCTATACTCCTAGGGTCTATTTTCCGATGGTAGCGACTGCGGAGCTACGCTGGCGGCGGGGCAGGCACTGAGGTGTGCCTATTTAGGACAACAGATAACTGAGCTGATATCTGGGCAAAAATCTGCCCACTGATCATTTACATCAGTTGGAACATGGGTAGCATCACTAGCTATTCCTAGGGGGCAGTGGTGCCCAAAATATTTGTGTGTTGTTGGGGATTAGGGAATGGTGGGGAAGTAGACCTCCGATTCTCCTTCCTCCCAAATGTTACTCTACGCGTGTTCACCATTTTTTTGCTGCAATCTCAAATCTTCCCACATACGGCGTCAAATAATGCTGTAGAGAGCTGGAGGGTCAAGTAATTCGGGTGATTCAAGTTATTTTGGGCTTGAGATCTGCAACCAAGAACACATGTCAACTAGCCGAGAGGCCCCCGGCTAAGGCACTCCGACGCTCAAGTTAGTTTCCGATAGATCAGAGAATATAGAGAGAGTATGTAGTGAATGGTGTAAATGACATTACCTTGAGTGTGGTGGTACTTGTAGTATTTATAGTCTGCTGTGGGCGTGATTTTACCCAAGTACCCTTATCAGGTGTACTTGATTTTTTCCATGACAGGGGGTTGGGAGTCATTCTTTATTCAGATCTCGGTACTGTGTTAGGTGGTACAATCTCTTATTTTCCCAGATAACCATGCTAGTAGAAGCACGTCCCTACTAGAGTTGTTGGCAGGGTTGTTGGAGTTGTTGGCAATAGCGGTTACATCAATTGGCAGCAGTCACATCAGCTGCCATGTGTCATCAGTGCCGAGGGGTTCAACCTTTCCATCTTATACCCGGAGGTTGATTCATGTCGATCGGACTTGAATGTTAAAACTTCTGAAATGGCCCTTAGTCAATACAGGTCGACTACAGGGCTTACCAAATGAGGTCGATATCGGTTGATCAGATAGATGTGCCCTTGGGTTTCATAGGCGGTTTTGTTTGAAGTTGGGCCTGTTGGGCCCACTAGATTATCACATATCATGTTGGGTCTCATAGGTTGTCTCATTTGAAGTTAGGCATGTTGGGACTACTGGATTATCCCATATCAGATATCATATCAAAAACATTTGACTGAAAATAAGTATCCATTTAATTAATTGTACATATTTATATATTTATAAAAGGAACTTATACATGAGAGAGTGATTATCTTATCTTCAATTGAATATTAAAAATTTACCTATTATTTATTCATGTACATAATACATGTTATTTCGTAGTTTCAAATATAATAAAATAACTATATTTATAAATAAATTTTACTTATCAAAGTTATATAGAATATTAAAAGATATTTTACTTTAAAAAAATTGTATGTTATAAGCTATGTACTGAATTAGTTATCAAATAATAACTTGATATAAGTTATTTTTATATACAATGCATAAAGAAGTTTACACATTTATTCTAACAAAAAAAAATACTTAATATTTAAAAATCTCAAATGTCATGAAAATTGTAACTGTAACTTTTACATTATTAAAAAATTTATATAAAAAAATTTATATTTTAAAAAAATTATTTGCTTACTTTTCATATCAAAATATGTATGTATGTATAAATATATATATATATATATATATTTTAAAAGGCATATTTAATTAAATATTCTTGCCCTACTTTTATTTTCTTAATTCTTTCATTTATTTTTAATTTTTTTTTGTATAAATTATTAACTTAGAGTTAACCATTCTTCTTATTCCACAACTTATTTAACTATAAATTATCTTCAAACATACTATCTTTAAATTGCAATATTCATATTATTTTATTTAACTAGTAATAGATTTTTTTTAAGTAATAAAAATAATTATGATTCATTTTGAATCACATAAAATAAAGTAAAGATTGTTGTAAAAAAAAAAAAAATTGAAATTAAAATCCTTTTTGGTGCATTGCACGGGGCACATGCTAGTGTGTGTGTATATAAAGAGACAGATATAAGTTATTGAAAAATGCATTCTAAAATAAAAATAAATTGTAATTTTGTGAAAATATGGAAAAATTGAATTGGTTAATTTCTAGTTTGGTGGTCTTCAGCACCTGATGAGCAAACTTTCTATTTGCATGTTTTAAGCGTACAATCTAACTTGCACCGGAGGGGTTTATTGTTAAAAAATGTTGGGATGCAGGCTCTCGAAAAAGGGATGCCCAACGAACGTCAGATGCAAAGCCCACCCTACTCTGACTCAATCTTTTCCAACTCCTCATTTTCATTCTTACCGATAGATCGATTATAATTTTGAATTCCACAAAGAAAAATAGACAAACCAATTATGATTATTTTTAAAGAAAGAAAAAGAAAAAAGGGAAAATATAGGATCAAGTGAGCTAGCTAAAAGATAGAACGTCACGTATGGCAGTTGAAGTCAGAATCACAGCAGACCGCCATGCACTAAAAGTTCATTTTTGCAAGTAAAGCATTTATCATCTGACCGCAATTCGTTGGATCGATGTTTGATCATCCCCCGCAACCCCACTGTCCGAAGAAACGTCGCTGCGCTATCACTCATCTGCAATTGCAATTGTCATTTGTCAGTCCACACTCATTTCGCGGATGGCAACCATCATTACAATTTGGCCCATCCAAGACAAGTAATTTTCACGACGTCGTATCGGATTCAAAAATTTTACATGAGAGTCAAATACACTCTGCACCCTGTTGTTGCCATGCTTTCATACCATTAACATATCCCGAAAAATTAAAACGCAAATTCCCACTATATTTGACCCATTAAGTGTCAACTGGGTCTGGTATCTTTCTTTATTCACCAAATTAATACAATTATATAGAGTACGGAGAATGACGCTAGAAAACTATTTTGGCTCTTCACAATTAATTCTAAGCCTAAAATTATGTTTCACCCATGGAAGGCGGTACTCTGAACTGTTCCTATAATTCTTTCTCCCCTTCAAGTTGATGATACACGCCCCGGATGCTCAATTTGTCAAGTTAATTGTAAAGTTCTGTTCTTTTTTTAACTGGAAACAACCTTTGTAGTTGTACTTACTAGCTGGCTCCAAATATAACAAATGGAAAACGAACTGTCTAGATTCTTTTTGATGAAATCTTGATCCACCTTAACATCTTTCGTATAATCGTATTGGACACTAGTATTATGAGAAATATCAATTGTTATCTTGTTATAGAAAAGATTCATTTTAGAGTTAAAAACAAATTTTGTCTCAGTTAAAATAACTTTTTGAGTCGTAGAAGTTTGCAAAGACCTTTTGTTATTTCTCGAAAATCAACTTTAGGAATAGATAATGTCATCAATTTTAAAAAAATAAATTAATGACAAAATAGTAAATGACAATATAATAGTTGTTATTAATTATGTATATTAGGTGACAAAAAATTTAGAGCCCATTTGGTTTTATTTTTATTTTTAATTTTTATTTTTATCATTTCTAAAATTTGAAAAGTTAGTTAGCTGAAATGATTTCAAAATGTGTTTGTATTTGAATAAATTATTGAAAAAGTAATGATTATATTGGTTTTAATAAATTGTAGGTGGTGAGAGATAGAAATAATAGAATAGAAGAAAAAACTATATTATTGGGAAAAGAATAGGTTATTGGAGAATGTGTTTTGAAAATGAAAATAAGAATAACATTGGATAAAACTATTTAATAAGTGACGTATTTTATTTTTGAAATAGTAGAAAATGTGAAAGTGGGGCTTGAAAATGAAACCAAACATTAGTTTTGTCACTTTAGTTATTTTTACAAATTAAATAGTGATAAAAATGGTATTAAAATTATAATTATAAACAATTAGTGACACACCTATAGTGATAATAAAAGAAACCTGCAACTCATGTAGAGTGACAACTTCCTTTAATTTATGATCTCCAAATCCAATCGATCCAATTTTCATTGTAAACTCTAGATTCCATTTTTTAAAAAAATTCTCTCTAATTTGTATTACTTTTCTTTTTTATTTCCCCTATGAAAGGAGCTAAACATTAAATAAAATAAAATAACTAAACTAGCATCCCATTCGTGCAAAAGAATAGTTCAATTATTCTATAATAAAAAGCTCTCAATAATTTAATTCAAATAATCATCCTTGCCCATATAACAATAAATAAACAAATTATCAATAAGAAAAATAGAAAAAGACAATGTTTTTCTTCACATTCATTCGGAAAGAATTTAAAATCGTTGTATACAGAAACATAACAATAAAAAATACTCATCGAAATACTCAAAACCAATTCATAAATAGATAATTCTTACTTTAATCAAGGTTTGAACGATTGAATAGACGAGTGAATCCTAAAATCATTGTTAATATAATTCAAATTGTTATCAATACTTGGCGAGAATGTTCATATTTTTAAATGATCAAAAAGGAAATTGAAGGATTCTTTTCTTTTTTCAAAGTGAAATTTCGTGGTTTATGATTAGGGATGGTCAAATCCAAATCAAATCAAACAAAATCGACCATCCAATCTAATTCAAACCAAAATTGATGAAAATCAATTCTTTTGTATTAGCTTGCATTTGATTTTATCCTAACCAATTAGTTTTGATTAATTATCGATTTCACTTTCAAAAACTGGTCCAATACTAACCAAACTGAGCTTATATATACACAATATTAATGTAAAAAAAAATATACTTTGAATATGAAATGCATACATAAACTAAAAATAAAATAGATAACCTAGCCCTAATATTGTAACTTTTATAATTTCTTGTCTAGAAGTTAATCCGTGAAACTTTGTGGATTCATTATGTTGGCATATGAATTAATCTTTGTTGCTTAATCTTTTTTTTTTTTTTTTGGTTATCATTAGTTTGTATAATTTGTATTATTTATCTTTTAATTATTGTTATAGACTGATAGTATATATGTCCTTACACAATTTAATTTATATTGTCAATATTAATCTCAATATTGATAAATTGTCAAGGAAGAAAATTGAACTACAATTGCCATATGGACATTACAAATTAATGGCTTAAATTGATTAAATTGTCAATGGTAAATTGTCAAATATTTCAACAGAAAATCTACATTGAAAGAATCGATTAACCGATGATAATAAAACCACTTTATATGTTTGGGCGTATAAATTATAAGAGGATCACTAGGCATACACATATATAAACTAAATATTACTTTAGTATGAGATTGTGCATTTGGTAAATTGTCCTCAGGCACATTTCCGATAGTGGTATGATTGCTTATCCTTCTGTTGCCTCTTTTTCGTGTAATATACTCAGTAGTCAATACATGTTAGTATAATGTGATTGCATAGATTTTGTGACCTATATGAACATATCGGATTAATGGCATGTGAATTTTGAAAAGTCATGTTTGCATCGTTGAGAGGTTAGCGAATCATTTCTTTCAAACTTCAAGCAGCATGGAAATTAGTAAATATGTGTAATTGATCATAGTCGCTTCGCTTGGATTTTCTGACCAATCGTGGAGTGTGTCTAAATTCGTAATAGGCTTGTCCATTTATAGTTGAATGTGCAAAGTACTGGTCAAGATATTTTTTTTAGCATTTCCAATCAAATACTATCAAATATTAAATTATACTGGCAGTTTTTCACCACTATCATTATAAAACTTTTTTGTATCATTATACTATAAAATATCATTAAATTAGTGCCGCTAACTAGAATTTGTGAAAAATAATTGGGAGGAAAAAAGAGTATTCTAACAAGAATTTGCATACCTAAAAAATACATCATAAAGTATGACTTTGTGAATAACTTGGTTTAATCTTCACCTGTGGGCTGTGGTGTTGTTTGGATCTGAGGACATACCCAATTCGGGAAGTATTTAGGGCTAAAAAAACCTTTGCGAGCCTTTATCCCATTATTTCTTCGATTGCTGATATTTTTCATGTGCCACGTTAAAGATGTAAAAAATAAATTTCATCATTTTGCCTAATGCAACAAATAAATAAATAAATAAAATAAACCGGTGTTTAAATAAAGATTTTGTTTGAGAATATTTAGTTATGCTTTTGTCAAAATAATTGTTTTGGTAATATATAACCAAACATATATTTATTTTTCTTTCAAAATGTTAAAATAAAGGTTTGTTTGGATATGAATTGGGGCATTCTCTCAAATGTTTTTGGGAGAATAAATTTTGGGAAGTAGAATTGGGGAATATGATGGTTATTTGTTTGTATTTTGTGAGGTAAGTAGAAAATAAATAAGAAGAAAATGGTTTGTTTATTTGTATTTTGGGGGGAACAAAATAGCACATTAATGAATTTTTTATTGAGTTTGTGAGGTGAAATAAGTATTTTAAAATTATTTATGCATATATATAGATTGTGTGAGTAACAGTATATATATTTGTAATGATGAAAGAATATGTGATGCTTTGGGGAATGGTGTGGAGTTGGGAATAGTAGGAATTTTTTGGGAATAAATTTTATATTTTGGGAGTAAAGTTAGAGAATGTGTAGTATTTGTTTGTTTAAACTTTGAAAGTTGAGAAATAAATTAGAAGTTGACAAACAAACAAACCCTAAGTTTTCTCAAAATATTCTCTTCTATCTTTTATTGTCTCTAGAAACTCTCTACCTTCTCATATACATACATACATACATACATATATGAATAATATATATTTTATTATATTATTCTCACAACAAAAAATATTCCTCAATTCTATTTCAACTTAATTACCAAACAAAAAAATATTGATTATAATGTACTATGGAAAAACAAAATATTTTCTCACAACATACAAACAAACATCAATTGCATTTTTCTATACCATTTTTACATTTTTAATTCCTACTCATAAAATATATTTTCCCAAAATATATATCGTAAAAGACTCCTAAAAATTAATCAATCGTTCCCTTTCAATTTTCAAGTAGTGCAGATGCGAATGAAAATTATTTCGAAAGCCAGAGGAGGGGGGATAGGGCCGCTCTTTTTAAACAACTACAAATGGGCAGGACAACTGTACTCTGCAATGCCAGCTGCGTTAATCCACGTTTCTCCATGTCATTGGATGTCATCTCAGGCCTAATCTTTTCCCTTATAACGACTCCTCCTACCAAAACAAGCAAAGTCGAGCCAATCGCCGACGGCTCCAAAATTTTGATTTCTTCTTTGAGACCAAACTTTTGGGAAATTTTTGAATCGATTGGATTTGGTTTAATAGTTTTACTAAATTTGTTTTATTTATACGTAACTCTAAGAGTGTAAATAAATATTAAATAAATTAATACACTATTTTCATATTTATATTTGATATGAGATAACTCAACAGTTATCGACTTTAGAACGTGCTTCTAGGCCCACTTTGTATTTGAGGCCTAACTATGTTTCCAGACTCAAATGGACCGTCGACCATCGCCTTTGCACCTATATAGTATCATGGGCCGAGCCACTTGACCAAAACCTCCAAATTGAGTGAAGTGTTCTCGACCCTACCCGATGAGAGGTTTCAGACGGCCTATTCAATTCAACTATTTCTCTGATCAACCACTTTTTATGGTCGATTATTGTTGACCAGAGTGCTCACTCCGGTGCGAAATTGTATTCATACTGCATTTAATATCCTGACAGTTAGCATGCCTCTGCATTAATGGCACATGTCGTCCCAGTACTGCCTCTACCACACCTCTGTCAGGAGGCGCGCTTCCAGAGTACTATTCTTCCAGGAAAGTAGGAGGTGGTGCCACCTGAAATAGTACAGGGATAAAAAATGACCTATAGCTCCCAAGTAACGACAAAAACCCTCTACACTTGATAGGAGCATCTTAGATATATCATCCACCTGGAGAAGGGTATAAATATCCCGTTGCCAGCCACCCTCCAGATATGCCATTTTTACTATACGCTCTTATTCTGCTGCTCAATTTCCTTACTCGATCAATACTAATTTGAGTATTGGAGTGCCTTATTTGGAAGCACTTCAGCTAGTCTGACGTTTGCTAGTAGTTGCAGATTTCAATTTAAGAAAATTTTATTATTGGATCATTTGACCACACTAATTGAATTAGCCCAAATACTACCATAATCCAGTAAAATAGCTTTCAACCTTATCATTTTAGTGCCGTTTGTGGAAAAATTGAGATTGCAACTGAAAAAATGGTTAACATTAGGTGAGCCACATTTAAGAGGGAAGAAAATAGAAGGATAGCATCTCCTCCTCTATCTCAACCTCAACAAAGGTCACATGCCCTAAGCCCCAGCATCCCACTGGAGCAAGTTGTTATCCTGACCATGCCATAGCTAATATAGCTAACAAGGGAGCAAATCTTCGCCCAGATTTTTGCTCATCTTTCTGCCGCACTGAATCAGCAAACAACCATGCCCGCTCCAGCTATTAGCGTGACCCCGCAAACACCACCACCAAAAGAGAGGTCCCCTAGAGACAGTCGCAGTTATCCCTAGTCTAGGTACTTGCCAACCAAATGAGAAGTCAACTCCAATCACATCTACGGAGAAAGAGGGTGACCAAAGCCACAGGAAGAGTTCGCTAATTCTGTAGACCATTATGTTCGACCAAATCAATCACAACAGTGCGATAGGGTTAAACATTCGAGATTAGACTAGCATGAAAAGATTGGTGAATTAGTGGATCATGCCGCTTGGCCCATTTGAGCCCTGTAGTACAATAATATTGAGTGCATGATGCCCCAAATCGATCACAACATGACCCATGCGGATTGGGAGGAGTAGGAAGAAATTTCTCACCAAGTTCAGTGGTTGAATAAATACCTCAATGAGATCTCGAGGAGAAACACAAAAAGGATGCCCAACCCTGATGGCCCCTAAAGGTTTCGCCATAAAAAAGGGTCACCTTTTATCCAGGAGATAATTGATGAGCGCATTGCTATTGATGTAAAGGTCTCGTCCGGACTCCCATGGTATGATGGTTCAATCGATCCCAATGAGCACCTAATGTAGTTTGAGCACATGATGCAATTGCATAGACATAATGACTACACATACACATGAAGATGCTAGTTACCACTTTTCAAGGTATCACGCTCGATTGGTTTGTCAAATTGGAGTCGGTGTCGATATACTCCTATGACCAACTATGTGATATGTTTCTACACTAGTTCGCCAGCTAACGAAAGGCGAAGCTCCCCCACACCTATCTCCACACTGTGAAACAAAATGAAGGGGAGTTCGTCTGTGACTTCTTTACCAAGTTCAACACAGAGGTGCTAAAAATTGACAACCCTAGGATCGAGTTCCTAATTGATGTCCTTTTCTTGGGGTTCAAAAACAAGAAGTGCGTTAATGCGTTGATGCAGGAATCCCTACGATTAATGGAAGAGCTTTTTGACTTGGCGGAGAGATACATGACTTAGAAGGAAATGAATAAATTGAAATTCAGCAACCCTAAGGTCGAGAAAAAAAACAAAGAGAAAGATGACCAAAAACAGAGGTAAGGTCATCGATTTCCAACAAAACACTTGTATGATTACACTCCAGTAAACCTCATGAGGAAAGAAGTGCTGCTCGCAATCCAGCATGATAACCTCCTCAAGAAATCAAGAAAGCACACATTGAGGAAATGAAAAAATTAAAGAAATATTGCTACTTTCACAAGCAAAGACGCCATGACACAGAAAATTGCTTCAATCTTTATAATAAAATTAAGAGGCTAATCAAGTAAGGCCATTTCAAGCAATATGTTGCTAAAGGTAATAGGACCAAAGTAGGCAGAATCAATTAAACTTCCTGTAGAGAAAGGTCAGTTAGCCAGAGGAGAGATGATAAAGGAAAAAAGCTCAACCAGGATAGTTGCCCGCCCATTCAAGGAATGATTAACATGATTATCGAAAGTCCCACCGAGCAGACTTAAAATCAGCAAGAAGATAAACATAGAGGAGACTAGAATCGACAAAAGCCTTCCCAGTTGAAATAATGTTCCATTTATCCACCATGCAGAGCCTATCTCTTTCACCAATGAAGACCTAGCCCATCGCAAAGGAAAAAACATCAACCATAAAGCTAACTATCCCATGGTGGTCTCTGTTGAGATTAGCAATGTTGATATCAGAAAGGTTTTGGTCGACAATAGTAGCTCTACCAACATTATTGTTCTCTCAGCTCTGAAAAGGATGAACTTAGGCCAATTGAAATTCGAGCTTGTACGTACACCTTTGATTGGATTCGGAGGGTCAACAATCGTACCAAAAGGCTCCATCAAACTCTCTACATCATTTGGGGAGGTACCTCATAGAAGAATGCTCATGATAAACTATCTCTAATTGTCGACACTCTATTTGCTTACAATGTCATAATTTGTTGACCAGCTCTCAATGATTTTTGAGCCATTGTGTCAACTTATCATATGAAAATCAAATTTTTGACTCTAGTAGGCATGGGCAAGCTACTATGTAACATCAAGAAAGCCTGGTGATGTTACATAATTTCTATCGAGTCGAGCAAATAGAAGACTCAATTCAATTAAAGACTTTGCAGAACGTCCCTATAATGGAACTCTAGGAGGGCCAAGCCAATAAAAAGAGAAAGTTAAATGACACCAAAGTGGAGCTCATTGGGGAGTTTAAAATGGTCGAGATAGACTTTGGGAACCCTGACAAGACCGCCTAGATCGAAACAAATAAGGGCCACCATATGGAGTATCTCATGATCAATTTCTTGCGAAGAAACATCAATGTCTTTACCTATAAGGTATCTGACATCTACGAAATCGAACCCAATGTAATTGTTTACTGCCTTAACATTGACCTCTCATACAAGCCCGTCAAGCAGAAGATGAAAACTTTCAATGCCAAGAGGTGATAGATTATCGAGGAGAAAGTTAACAAACTCTTAAATATAGGCTATACTATAGAAATTCAATATCCATCTTGGCTTTATAATGTGGTACTCATCCCCAAGAACGAGATACAATAGTGCATGTGTAACAATTTCATTGATTTGAATAAAGCTTGCCTTAAGGATTATTACCCCTTGCCTCGTATAGATTTATTAGTGGATTCCACGATTAGTTGTGAACTGTTAAGTATTATGGATGCATTTCAAGATTATCACTAGATATTCATGGTCCCCGAGAACAGGGACAAGACCTCTTTTGTGGTCCCAAGTAGAGTTTACTGCTTTTTGGTCATGCTCTTTGGACTCAAAAATACTGAAGCAACCTACTAGAGACTTGTCAACTTCATATTTAAGAATGAGATCAGCAAGTCTATGGAGGTTTATGTCGATGACATGATTGTCAAAACAGAGAAGGCCAAGGACCATTTACTCAATCTTAACCATACTTTTACCATATTGCAAGCATTTAGCTTGAAGTTAAATCCAAACATGTGTACGTTTGAAGTTCAATGAGGTAATTTCCTAGGTTATATGGTCGATCAAAAGGGCATTGAGGTTAATCCACAAAAAAATTCAGGTAGTGCTGGACATTGCTCCACCTTAAACAATTAGAGATGTATAATGCCTGGTCGGGAGGATTATAGCCCTTAGAAGATTCATCACCTATTTGGCTGACAAAAGCCTACCATTCTTCAAGATACTCAGAAATGCCAAAAAGTTGGGATTTCAATGGAGCGAACAGTGTGACCAGGCTCTGGTCAAATTAAAGTAGTAATTGTCCCTGCTCCTCATGCTCGCCAAATTAGAGCTTAGAGAGGTACTACACATCTATTTGGATATTTTTGAAGCATCAATCAGCTCTATCTTGGTTTTAACTAGGGACAAAAACCATCGACTAGTTTATTATTGTAGCAAGGCGCTCCAAGGGCCAGAATATAACTATGTGGAGATCGAGAAGGTTGCCCTAGCATTAGTTACTGCAGCTCAAAAGCTTCAATCATACTTCCAATCTCATGAATGATAGTATTGACAAACTAGCTATTGAAACAAGTATTCTCAAATCCAAACACTTCAGGGAGGATAACAAAATGGGCCATTGAGTTGGGAGAGTTTGATATCAATTTTCAACCCAGAATAGTCATTTAAGCACAAGTCTTGGTCAACTTCATTGCTGAGTGGGTCAATATCCTTGAAAAGAGTATCAAAATTTCTCTTTCTTGGACTTTACATGTTGATAAATCATCCAACACATCAGGAGATGGAGTAAAAGTGACTTTATGTTCCCCATCAGTGGAAAAATATGATTTTGCGATCTAACTTAATTATGCAGTCATCAATAATAAGGCTGACTATGAGGCCCTCTTCACTAGGATGAGAATGGCACTCGGCTGAGGAGTTAAGCACCCAATAGCAATCACAGACTCCTAATTGGTGGTGAAATAGGTAAAGAAAATTTTGAGACTAAGGACTCGACCAGTACTTGGCAGAGGTCAAAGACTATAGCAGTCATTCAAAAAATTCACTCTCTGTCAAGTACCTCGATTTGAGAACAAGCGAGCAGAAGCCTTATTCAAATTTGCTAGCTCGACCAGAGGTACAAGAGATAGAATAATAATTTTTCTGGTCACTGACAAACCATTAATAGGCATCCTCGAAGAGAATTTGATGGGGAGCACCGAGGAGACATTTCCTTTATGGCAAGATCTAATAAAGCTCTACTTAAGTCATAGCACGGTCCTTGAAGACAAAAATGAGGCACGTTGCCTTCAAGGACAAGCCTCCAAGTTTGCACTCGACTAACCTGGCCAGCTCTATAAAAGGTTGATGTCTGGACCAACCCTAAGGTGCTTGGATCTCAACTAAGCTCATGAGGTCTTATAAGATATCCACGTAGATATGTATGGAAACCATTCAGAAGGAAGATCTCTCGCCCATAAGATCATCAAATATAGATACTTTTGGCCTACTCTACTAAAAGACATTGTTGATTTGGCTTAAAAGTGCCTATCATGCTAGGTCTACTTGAATCTCCCATACCTACCTACTACACCTATAGTCAATGTTTAGATCATTTGGCTATTCGACCAATAGGGGATCGACATTCTGGGTTCATTGCCAAAGATGACGGCTCAGAGAAAGTTCATAATTATGGCAGTCGAGTATTTTACTAAATGGGTCAGGCTAAAGCTATCCTAAAGATAATTGACGTGGCTATCAAAAGTTTCATTTGAAAAAATATTATTTTCCGATTTAGTTTCCCTAAATTCCTTATTTCAGACAACAGGACGTAATTTCATAGCAAAAACACCTGAAGTTGGTGTGAGGCCTTGGGGATCACCTAACACTTTACCTTAGTGGGGAACCCTCAATCGAATGATCAGATAAAAGTAACAAAGAGAACAATCCTCGGCCATCTTAAAGCCATAATATAAGGGATCAGGTCTAGTTGGGTAGATGACCTCCATTGTATATTATGTGCATATAGGACCACCCCCCATACAACCATGGATCATAGCCCTTATAGCTTGGTTTATGATTTTGAAGCAATCTTCCCTTCTAAACTCATACAACACAAGCTTGAGTGATTCACTTCAACTCGATTAGAAACACATCCAAAATGAAGCTCAACTTAGAGACAATCAATAAGCAGAGGTAAGAAGCCTATAATACCATGCAACGCTACAGATAAAAAATGGTAAAGGACTACAATAAAGGGATTTGGCCACCCCATTTCAAGGTTAAAGATTTAGTTCTCAAGAAGGTAGAAGTATCCAAGAACATCGGCAAACTTAACCTAAAATGGGAGGGGCCCTACATTATCATTAAGGTGTCAAAGTATAATGCCTATCAACTTGCCAACATCAATGGGAAAGAGCTTTTTTGCTCATGAAATGCCATCAGCTTGAAGAAATTCTATGTATAAAAATGCTTTGTAATAGTCTTTGTATTGTTTAATATAAATAAAGTCTTAGCAACACTACTATCATTTACTTGCAATATTACAGTTGTGAAACCAAGACTGCTAAGCCTAAAATTTCAAGTTGACCCCATAGTTGACCCAAAAAGCAGCTCCAAACTGCTAATCCAAGACTTCTAAGACCAATATTTTAAGTCAACCCCATAGTCGACCTAAAAGCAGCTTCAAGCTGCCAAATCAAGTTTACAGTCGACCTTATAGTCAACTCGGTCAATAACTTCATGCTAATGATTAAAGGTTTTTTAGTGCACAATTCAGTTATAATCAACTATGATAAGTCGAGTCACGATATTTTGCCAGAAATGGTCATTCACATCTCAACCACATAGATCAAACATGAACTTGTTATAACATTCTACCATCTAATTGTACTTATCTAAATGATAACCATAGAATTTGACCATAAAATTCTTTACAAGGTTAATAATCTCAATCGACCCTAAACTTGTGGGGTTTTATGTTAATTAATTCGATTGTCAACTATCCATATTTGACAAGACCATTAGATCAAAGCAAAGTAAAACATAAAAAGAATCAACTACATATCAATGAAGAGAACTGTTATATTTCATTGAATAAAGTTGTCAATTACAAACTTGTAATACAAAAAAAAAAAAAGATTACAAATGTGCAACATTGCCCATAGTGGGCGACCATAATCTTGGTAGGCAAGAACTTCAGTTGTTGCTCAACCCCGCACTTTTTTGAGCTACCTACGTACCCTATTCGATAGTGTTGTCAAGCTCATCACTTAATGAAATTGGCACCACTGCCCCTGGCTCAGCATTGCTGACGAAAAGGGGAAAATGGCTTGCACTGGCTGCGAAGGCCCCATCTCATTGACCAGAAAATCCTTAGAGCACAGCACATACTCATCTATATCGACCACACCATCATGAATCTCAAAGGTAAAGTTGTTGGTAAAGTTAAACATTTTTGCCATGATGGTGAGCCTCTTTGACACCTCAACCCACATTCGTTGATCAGTGGTTATGGCCTTGATTGGGATGTTTCCTCCAGTGCCCAGGCGAAGGATAGGGTCATAGTTGCTCATCCAGGATAGGGCTTATGCAATCCTTATCATCTGCCCTAAAGGTGTAGCCCAAATACTTGAGCTACTTAATGGCTTTCTCAAAGGCAACCCTCACATCGTCGAGCGAGAAGACTATGCTAGTGTCTTGAAAGGTCGAGCAGAGCATGAATTATTGTACCATTTCTCTTCGCATCAATAGGAGCTTCCTAAAGAATTTTTCTAGGGCCTTTTGCAACATAACATTTCGCCCTACTGTTCGATTAGAGTTGTAGCTATGCTGTATGTCTAGTAGAGCCTTGTGTAGTAGCTTATCCATCTAATTTTTCTCTTAGATAGCCACGACTAGCTATTAATCTTTGGTATTAAGCTTCTCATAGAGATCCATGACCTCTTTGTTCAATTGGTCGACCTTGATCTGAGACGATTTGAGTTGAGCCTTCAAAGTGTCCATTTTCCATCCCTCATTGACCAAAGCCAGCTGCGACCTTCGATAGATGTGATACTCGAGTTGGCTCACCTAAAAGGAAAACTTATTCATTAGAAAAGTGTAATCAACCTAAAAAAGAGCATTTGATGAAGAAAATTATCGACCATACACTTACCATGTTACAATGGTACGCCAGAGCTTTGAGTGCACCAACCTAGCTCAAATCCATGCATTTGAGCCCAGCGGCCCCAGTTAACGTCGATACTATTATGGAAGTTGAGTTGTGGATGGCCATGTTCGACTCTACCTCTAACCTAAGTGATGTTAGTTGAGGCAGTTGAAACAGTACCCCGTTGCTGTGCTTTCTAAATAGATCATAGCTAGTGGCCACTTTCTCTTCACCCTTGTCGCCCGTTGACCTCTTTGTAATAGGACCTTTCTATTCAGCTATAGGTCTTTTACCCTGATCAATGGGGTTGTTGTCTATCGTCGTTGCTGGTCAAAAAAGAAAAGCCCTCGGGGTTGATTCTATAACATGGGGTACAAGAGCTACAGTCGAAGATGATGGAGCTGTAGTCTAGGCTAAGGCCTAGCAACGAGCGACCATTGCTTGGTGGTACTCCTTGTTCCTCTAAGCACAGGCTATCGCTTCCTGTCTTGCTCTGCTCATTATTTCTTCTCAATTTGACAATACAATACAAAAGAAAAATAATTAAACTCTAGCATAAAGATGTATGAAATAGAATCGTAATAATCGATAGAGAACTATCTAGTTGATCACCCGCGAGCAAATTTAGCTTGGCTAATAACAAGCTAATCAGTACCAAATACCTTTCCTTGATTAGAACTTAGGCCTTTATTTGGCCAAACTCAACAAGGTCTCAATGAAGGTGTTTGGCCAACTAAGGGTCAGATTTTCCGGCATCTCGATGTGCCCTATTCACCACACTTTAGTAAAGAAAATACTTTTTCTACTTCTAACCATAGGAAAGGGATAGGATCACTAAGAACTTTTAATGCAGCCATGACATGAGGTAATAGAACCCAGATTCCTTGGTGTTACCCGACTTTTGGGACATTAAGAGATGAAAGAGATTGCAGACATTGGCGACAAAAGCTGGCTAGTTGAATAAGTGCATTAGCATGACAAAACTATATATGGTTGAAAAATAGTTGGGAAGGAGGTATGTTAACCTCCAAACTACCTAGGAGGTTGACCACAACTGGCATAAGAGGGAACCTAAGCCCACACCTAAACCCCTCCTAAAAAATGGTAATACAAACCTCCAAAGTCAATGCATCCTATCCCATGGACAAAGAGCTAAAAGTTTGTACTCTACATGGATATGATAGAGCTCCCTAATGTGTATCAAATCTGTTAGGGTAATTTTGGAAATAATCTCACTATAGTGATTAGTAGTGAAAAGTCAACCACGTGATGCTGGTACCTCACTTGGAACTGCTTCACCCCCTGAAGCAGCCCTTTCGTCACTTAAGCTACTGGAGGTTAATCTTGAACTCGATAAACTACTTGACGTGCTCTCACCCTCACTCTCCCCATGAGTTGTGCTCTTTGGGACCTTGTGTCCTCATTATCCGAAGTATTCAACATGCTTAACAAGCAACCGAAGAAAAAATAGAAGCAACAAGGTAAAACTTACAGGCTATTGATGAAACTTTAAAAGCTTGGAATGGAAAGAAGGTTCTATGAATGCAAAGCTCGGCCAGACCAAATGTAGTAAATGTGTAAAATGAGTAATTTCACTGCGCCTATTTATAGGCGCTTGGACGTGAGAACTTAACTAGCATAATAATTGCAAAGCCATCTTTTGGTGCTTTGTATGCCGTAACATAATAGGTGCATTAAATGCACCAAAGATTGACCAAATATTCAAAAACCTAGTAGATAATTCAAAAGTCTTGGTTGAATGTCCAGAACCGTTATTAAGTTATGCATCTATTCCTTGCTCCTTCTCATCAACAAGCTCAATCAGGACCGCCTGTGGGAAGGACTCATGATATGGGATATGTAGCGCCCCTCTCAAAATAGCACCTAAGTTGAGGCACCACTCTGATCAATCTTATATGAAAACTTGTAATAAGAATACTAAGCCTAAAATTTCCTTCAACATCATAAAACATCAAGCAGCAGAATTTACATCTGAACTGACACCATAATTAGTAACATTCATAACCAAAAACTATTCTTCAGAGGTACATAGATATATTTACAATCCTAAAAACATCCATGCCATACCTCATCATCTTTAAAGATAAAGTGCAACATATATAAGGTGCATAAGCAAATGTACATGGTTGTTCTAATATAAAATTATACTCGCTGATCCGATCAGAAGTCCAAACCTATCATTCAATCCTGTCTGAGAAAATATAGAATAAATGAGGGTAAGTCTAAAGAACTTAGTGAGGGATATTCATAATATAGAGAATAGGGATCTGTTGGGGAAAGATCAACCCAACAACTGTTAATTAACAACAAATATAGAAATAGATTAGATACATGCAATCAAGTATCAATTTACAAGCGGATCAAGTATAGACAGTCAGAAACGTTCACAGAGATTAACATGATCAAGCTATTGAAAAGTACTAGCTCAGGGTTGTAATTGTTAGCTCGAACGACCCAGGATCATCTCTCCCAATCCTGCTTAAGAGGCATAGAGTGTCTCAACCGATCACAATTAAGAGGAAATACAGATAGCTCGTTCGACTTGGACAATAACCTAATCTAGACCAAGGAACTTAACTACCCTTATTGCTCCATGAGCAGGGTACAACAATTAAAATATAATCAAAATAAGGATCAAATAGGACAAACTCATCGAATTTACCCTATCATTAGTTTCGGGTTTATAACTTATCTTATCCCATGCACACAGCAGGGATTAACATCCTATTGCTTAACTGATTTATGACTTATCCATACACATAGTAGGGATTAACATCCCGTTACTTGATTAGGTTTCATGGGTTCACGGCTTATTCGTACACACAGTAGGGATTAACATCCTATTACTTAACTAGGTCTCACGGGTTTACTACTTATCCCATGCAAATAGCATGGATTAACATTTCTTTACTCCTATATAACAATACACTGTAATAGATAACCAAACAAACAGATAATAGACAATTAGATAGCCAACAAACAGAAGCAATTGTAGAACAAAACAGACGAATATGCTAATAAGGAACCTGGTATGATACAAAACTATACAGATATGAGATATACATATAATAGAAATATAAATTACAGTCACAGGTTCTGGGCACCAAAACAGACAAAAATTAGAATCAAATTCAATAGATAACCTTCACAGGGGTGCATAGATCAGATAACAGAGAACAAATTAGATTCAAACAAATTGAGTACATATAGAAATAGAAAACCCATATTAGGGCTCAACGTAATTAATAGATAGAGAGAAAAGTACCTAATTGGCAGACCCTCATAGGGGTTTCCAACAAATATGAGTAAGCTTAACAAAGAAAAAACCCAAGCAGGAGGAAACCTCATAGGGTACAATAATTTAATAGTAAGTTAAACAAAGCGTTAACCCAGAATGGCAGACCCTCTCCTCTATAGTCTCAGAAACTATAGTCACCATCAGTAGCCTACTAGCCCTTGGGTTCCAATTCCACGTCACCTAATCCAAAAGAGTATATTTACAATTAAATCCACATTCAACCTTAGATCTTACTAATATACTTATAAATATTCTAAAACCACTAATTATCCTTTTAATACAACAGTTATAGAGCTTAGGCAGCGCCATCAATACAAATCTGCTAACTAAGCTACTATACAGAAATAGTCATGAAATTCACCTCAATTATTAAAGAAGTATAACCCGATTCCTATTTACATATCATCCTCATATCATCATCCCAGAACATCAATAATAATTCAATTACCTCAATTAACCCATTTCTGTCACTCAAGTCTCAAATTCATAAAATTAGGGTTTATTTTATTACAATACTTAGTAATTTCCATAATTTCATGAAATAATACTATCCAATTTTACTAAACTCATACTGGCATATGCATACTCTGCATTTTAATTCCATATCATCTCAAATCATCCAATTATCATATTTCAAGTTCCAATTTCATAAATCATAGTTAAATACCCTAATTATCTCAATTAATCCAACATTACATAAATAATACAAAATTTAGGTCCGCTAAATCCACCAAAGTCTATGCATGACCTCGACATACATATATAATCTGTATGAAAATCTCATCTCACTGCTTAGTACAACATTTAAAGCAATACGGTACAACACGTATATATAACCAAATCCATGCCAACTCTTTACCCATGAATCGATTATAAAGACATCAAAATCATGAATGGAGACCACCATTAAAATCACCACAACAAGCTAATGACACTATTTGGAGGTTGGCAGAGCATTGTTGCTGGTGGTCGGCCATCAAAACACCACTGCCAGAAAATGTCGTGCTACCACCAAATTGCTCCTTTTTGAGCTCTTGAATCTAATGGCGTTATCAGTTTCAAGTTTCCCAGCCTGTAACTACCAAAGTTGAGTCCAATAGTCAAGAAAACCAACTTCCATCACCAAGCTCTAACTATCTCCTCCTATCACCGCTATCGCACCGATCATCCATGCAGGTCCTCACTGTGTTTCCTTTACTTGGCTCTACCAAGCCATAGCTTTAGGACCCCATTTGATCGCCCAAAAGAACACAAACCCACCAACCACCATGGAGCACCACTCTCGGTCTTCTCTCACGATGGCTCACTGATCGATCTTTAGTCATACCTGGTGGCACTGCCATGTAGCTGAAGGTGAGGAGAGGGTTTTGATCAGTTCAGTTTGGTGATAGGTGGCCACCAGTGGAGAATCACTGTGTGGTTAAGGTGGTCATGGTGAAGAAAGAAAAAGGAAGAAGAAAAAGGAGAGGAATAGTGAAGAATGAAAATTTGCCAAGATTTTAAAATTAAACTTTTCAAAATTACACATTAGCCCCAAACCTCTACCTCAATCTTCAATTAAGTCCTATAAAATTCCCACAAACATCAATTCAGCCCCAAACTAAGTGAATGCCATAATTTGACCCTTTTGACAAAAAAATCAATGCCATGCAAACCCCAAAATTTTGAAATGTGCTCCATTAAATTTTCTAAAATTTGCAAATTTATCCCCAAAACTTTTAAAAATTTTGTAATTAAGTCCTTTTGATTATTTTTTGAGCCCAAAAATTTGATCAATTTACATCTTGAATTCTAAACCCTTATTTCTCAAAATAGTGAATTTTAGGGGTGTTACAAGATAGCCTAATAGGCCCAAATCAACAGTTATCGACTTCAAAGCGTGCTTCTAGGCCTACTATGTATCTGAGGCCCAATTGTATTTCCAAGCCCAGGTAGGCCGTCAACCTTGCCTTTACACCTATGCAATATCATAGGCCAAGCCACTTGACCAAAACCTCCAGGTCGAGTGAAGTGTTCTCGACCCTAACCAACGAGAGGCTTCTAACAACCTATTCTGTTCAACTATTTTTCTAATCAACCACTTTCTATAGTTGATCAGCATCGACTATAGTGCTCACTTCGACCCCGAATGGTATTTTTGCTATATTTAATGCCCTAATAGTCAGGTGACTCCACATTAATGGCACATACTGCCCTATTACTACCTCTGTTACCACCTCTATCAGGTGGTGTGGCTCTACAGTACTATTATTCTAGAAAAACAGAAGGTGGTGCCACCTAAAATAGTATAGGAATGAGAAATGAACTATAACTCCTAGGTAAGGACAAAAGCCCTTTACACTTGATAGGGGCATCTTAGACATATCATCCACATGGAAAAGGTTATAAATATCATGTTGCTTGCCACCCTCCAGGTATGCCACTTTTATTATATGATCTTACTCTGTTACTTAATTTCCTTACTCAACCAATACTAACTTGAGCATCAGAGTACCTTAATTGGAGACACCTCAGTTAGTTTGACATTTGTTAGTGGTTGTAGATTTCAACCCAAGAAAATTTCACTATTGGATCATTCAACCACACTAGTGGAATTAGCCCAAACACTATCACAATTTAGTAAAATAGCTTTCAACCTCATCAGTATCCATTTAAATTTTTGAATATTCAAATATGAATACAGATTTGATGGATATTTAAAAATGATATCCGAATTCATATCCGTTGGATATTGATCAAATTCGGATATATCTGTATTCGATTATAATTATTCAAATTTATTCATATTTTATTAAACTTATTTGTATTCAAATTATTTTTAATATTTATATTCAATTATAATTATTCAAACATGCAAATTTATTAATATATAATAAATTCATATTTTAATTAATAGAAAAAACTATATAATCCATTAAAAAGAAAGCAATGAAACAAATAACATAATTTTTAATAAATAGTTAATTTTATAATTGAATATTAGTACTTATTATTAATAATAAAGACATTGGAGTATATTAATTATAAAGTCAACCAACAATAATTATGTTGATTAACTTTATTTTTTTATTTTTTCTCTATATTACAATAATTTTTTAAATTTATTATTTTTTCTCAATTCTTCAATTATAATTTATATATACATACATGGATTATGATATTTTTACTAAAAAATATAAATAATATATTATTTAATAAATATATATTCAGAGCAGATATTAAATAAATCGAATATGCATTTACCATATCCGTATCCATTTATAATTGGACATATACTAATCAAATACGGATTATACCCACTTTAAATGGATGTAGATAAATTTTGTATAAACGGATACAAATGCAAATGATAAACGAATTTTTGAATATTCATTTACAGACCTACGTAACTCTTGTAGATTCGTTTTCACAAATTTTAATTGTAAACTAGCTTCTTTGTAAAAAATTATTTTTATATAATTTTATTTTTTTAAGAATTATAGATTTGGTATACACAAATGTCAAATTAGAAATAATTAATAATTATTAATGAAAGTATATTAGGAAAAAAAATATTATTAAAATAAATAGGGTATTCATATATCGATAATCTTGAACCTAAACCTTATCTAACTATAGAAGTTTAACTTATGATCAATAATTTATTTTAATTTTTATTTACTTTATACTTCATATTATATGTACATGTCTAGTATGTGATTTTCCACCCCACATGGACGAAATATTGAAAGAGTGACTAGTATATAAGCCTTGATTAAAGAACTCATATGCATTCATTGAATATTCTTTTTGCGAAAGCTGATTATAGCCCAATTCTAGGATGCATTTAGTGGATTTGAAGGCAATTCTTGCGTCCAATAAGCTTGCGACTCGGGACATGACAAATGGTATAAGAGCCATCCCCAACTGGATATTGAGAGCTAAGTGTTATACGGGACAAAGTGCTATGTGTGTGAGAGCCACCATTAGAACTTGCGGGACAAAGTACTACACACACGGGAGCCAGCTTTTGATCTTGTAGGAGCCACCTTTAGAGTCTCGAAGCTTGGTGATTAATCTTGGATCTTTGTCATGTTGTGACAAGGATATCGTGTTCTAAAGAATAAGCAATTGTCCTGCCATATTCTATATAGACTAAACAGTGAAAGAAAGAATACTATATATGCTTTGGTCAAATAACTCATATGCATTCATTAAATATTCCTTTTGAGCAAGTTGATTATAGTTTAATTTAAGGACGCACTCGATGGATTTGGAGACAATCCTTGCATTTGACGGGACATGACAAATGGTATCAAAGTCATCACTAGTTGAAAGATTGGGAGCTAAGTGCTATACAAGGCAAAATGCTACTGGTGTGGGAGCCATCTCTTGAACCTGTAGCTCAAAGTGCTACACGCACATGTGTTGCCTCTTGATCCTGTAGGAGCTATCTCTAGAGTTTTAACACTTGGTAACTTATCTTGGATTTGTGTCACTCCATGATAAAGATGTTGCGTTCTGAAGATGGGATGATCATGATGCCCTATCCCACATGGACCAAGCATTAAAAGAGTGATTAATATATAAGTTTTGTCTAAAGAATTCGTGTGCATCTATTAGATATCTTTTTTTGGGCAAGTTGTTCATAACCTAATTCTAAGATACACTCAGTGGATTTGGAGGCAATTCTGACGTCCAACAGGCTCATAGGACCAAGGCATGACAAAATATATATGTGATTATTACAATAGTTGACTTGATCAAATCAAAATGAAATCTAGATATTCCAAAATCCCATAATAGAACTAAGTTTTTTTTGAAAAATAAAAATAGTTAATTAATTAGTAATTGTAGTTTTTATTTTTCTAAATTTAGGTAAGTAAAAAAAATATAAAATTGTATGAAGATAAATAGGTAGATGTAAAAATTAATTATTTTTTATTTGATGTTCATGGTTCGAGAAACTAAAAGTGAAGCTAATACCTAAATCTCCTAAAAATAAGAATCAAATAGCAAATCTAAATTTCAACTCGATTTGTAAATATTGAATTTTCAATTTTAATTAATTTATTTAATTTATTGTGTGCACATTTTTCACACAAAATATGCCTGTAAAAAAATATTTTATAGCTGACATACACATATGATGTGAAATATAAAATGAAACATTAATCTAAAATCATATAATTGAATCAATAAGAACTTTTACTGACATTATAAGAAATTGAAAAAAAAGTCTGCAGTCTATTTGATTGAATTGGATCTAGGCCATTATATTAGACAAAGACAAATTTTTTTGAAAGATAAATTAAATGAAATTTAGGCTTTGTTTGGGAACATTCTCTAGGAATGATTTAATTCCAGGAGAACATGTCCAAACATGGCCTTCCCTTTTTCCCATGGAGAAATCCCTGAAAACCCATTGCCCCTTCACATTTTTTACCAAACTCTACTTTTATTTCACATTTTCCCACACAAAATTTGCCGCTTGGCAAATTTTGTCTCTACTCGCTGCATATCTCTTCTTTCTCTCCTCACTATCTCTCATGTCTCTCCCCAACTCTAATCCCTACTGTGAAATCATGTGGATCTCCATACCTGAATAAAATTTTTACCCAAAATCATTGGAAACAAACCCAAATAAAGGCATACCTTGCAATTTTGGGGAAATTATTTGAAAAATCCAACACTGATGGGTGTTTGAGGGTATCATAGTGTACTGATTTTTTGAGATTTTGTTTCATGAAAGAAAGACACAAATTGATGTATTCTTGAGCACGAAAATAGCTTTTTTTTCTTTGATGATCTTCTGATGTACGACTTATTCTTGGTTTCATACTATGAGGTTGTGCGCATGGGTGTTTATCCATAGATTCTGTTGTGGTTTTTGATTTTTTTCCCTTATATGACATCCCATTAGGTAAGTGTGGTGTTACCCTGGCATTGAACCAAAGTTAAATAGGTGCCTATGAATTCATTTTATTTTTTCTATTTTTATGGTATGTTCTTTGGAGTTATAAGTTGTTATGGAGATCGTGTGGTTCTGGAAAAATGTTTGCGGTATCTTTTGGGATTGCATTTTTGAGTCTTTTTGTTGTGGTTAGAGTTTCGATGTTCCTCATTCATGAATCTACATTTCTGTTTGGGAAGGGAGGATAGGTGTATTTCTTAGATGGCTTGTCCAATTTCATTATTCTTGGCTTTTAAGAATTTGTGACAATATACTGTGATTTGCTTTGGTATGTATTTATTATAAGTACTTACTATATATGACCTCTTTCATATGATTAGGTTGAATATTTGGCGCCCTTTTCCTACTTATTGTTTCTGGAGTTTTTTATACAATATTGTTTTCATATCACTATGTTATGAGATGTTTAGTGTAGTCTGCATGCCTTGGCTTGATGTTTTGTTTGGCACAGCTAGTACCTTTTAGGTTGCATGATGAATATTGTTGATGTTGTAGCCTGTGTGTTCTGTATGTCAAATTATATTTCATTTTGTTTGAGTAGCAATTATTGAGCATGGCCTTGACTGAGTATGTTGATTAGTTGTCTTTTTTTTTTTTACTGACATTGGCTGAATCTCATCTAGATTCTTCATCGGATGCCACTATTTGCTTTACGAAAGCTACTCTTTTTATGAATGCTGGCAGATTCCCTTTTTTATAGTGAATTGTTCTTTCTCTAGCATGTAGTTCATCAGTCATTACTACACCTCATCTTTTTCTTTATTAGTCTATAGTATTCTGAGTGTGTGTGAGGAGTCATATCATGAAACTATTCCACCTAACACATTTGAACATTATTAGTCACTATGCCAACATCTATAAATTTAGTCCTCCCTCTACCCTTCTTCACGTAGCCACACTCACCCTTCCCTGATGGGAAAAGAAACCATTATTTAGAGTATCCTATTCCTTCTGCATTGCGAAATTGCACCTCTACTCCTTTATTTCACATGCAATCTCACACTACCAGCCCTATATCACATTGAATCTTAGCACTATGGCAGGTATATCCTTTTCAATCTAATATACACTGCACTACTGTCTCACTGGGAAGTTAAAATGAATGTGTTTCCTATCAATATTGAACATTAGCATATTAATAGGTTCCTCTTGCTCTTTCGAAGACAACTTCACTTGTCCCAAAACACTAGCAAGTCCATGTCAACACCTCATTTGGAATCCCAAGCCCAAACTTGTTTTAGTTCGTCTGTAAGTTGTACTTATGTTTACTTACATTCACCTATTTGTTGACTTCTTATTTGTATTCCTTGTGAATATGTACCATACATTGACTTATTTCTGTGTTGTTATTGCTTTGGATATCATGGTTTCCTTTTTGCGTTCCCTTGTTGGATTAGTTAGGTTGATAATATGCTCTCTTGTGGTTGTTTGGTTGGACATGTCCATTAATAGCCTCGCTTGGGGTTTCTCCATGCCATAAGTGGAGAAGTAAGTCATTCCCCCTTGGTTACTATTTATGATTGCATATTGGAATGGATTGTTGGGATATTTCACTAGCTGTTAGTGAAATCTGCAACAGTTACATGTTGCATTGCTTGGCACAAGATGGTTAGCAACCATTGTGTGAACAGGTTGTGTCTCTTTTTTATTTTTGGGCATAATGGTATCTGCTGTGTTAGTTTTTTTCATATCTAGTTTGTGGTCTCCCCAATTCTTCTTCTAGTTTTTTGTCCAATAGATTGTCACTCCCATCACGGTTTAAGTCATAAGCTTTCTTTTCTCTTTGGGCAACCTAGTTCCATTATTTTAGAAGTTTACAGCAAATGTCAATGGAAATCTGTGCATTTTCTATATTTGCCATCAAATAATGTGCATTTTGTTTAGTTGAATCACTTAATCTGGTCAAGTATTATTGTGTCAAACAGATTCCTAAAAATTGGCTCTTAGGTCTTGATTGTCAACTTATGTGAGGGACATCTATAGTTCCCCCCAAGCTGTGTCTCGTTCTTGTTTCCTTCTGTTTTCCCATTGGAGGTTTTTTAATTGGCCTTATCAGATTATGCCAGTTTCCACTTAAAATTTTTCTTCTATTTTTAATTCCCTATCAATTGGTATGAAGATTAAAGTCCATGTCTTGGTCAATTTTAATTTTGATTTTGATGGGAGTGAATTCTTGTAAATAAAAGATATGCGGCTTTTATGTGTATCACATCATTTTTTGTTGGTGTGGTCCTAAAAGTGTGCATCTCACATTTTTACTTTCGGTTTTCCCCAATATGCATTATGGAGAGCTTGCTGAATTAACACCCTCATGTTGGGGGCCTCATTGAACAAACACTTCTAATCTCTTCCACTCACTATTTTTTGGGGGCCAACTACAAATGTTAATTGTGGGTTTATTATAGTTTCCTCTGATTTCCTGTGTATAAAGGCGAGTGACCAATGATATTGACAGTGGCCCTTAATTAATTTGGCTAATTTTTATAGTTTTTTTTGTATATTGATAGTGTGACTACCAATATTGTATTTAAGTTAACCATGTTGATTACTATTTAATGATATTGTTATCATGGCATCTGCAAATTTGTTTTCTCCTGAATTTTATGTAAATAAGTTCATTTGTGAAATTTACATTTCATTTAAGCATGCAATGAATTTGTAGTGGTAATTATAATTTCACTTAATAATATAGCTTGCAATTGCAACTACTGTATATAAGCTTGGGATTTTTTTACTAGTACCACTTTCAAATAAATTGATATATACAAAATCCCTATATGACGAATTCTTTAACTCTAGCAAACCCATTTCACAAATTGATGCTTCCAACAAATCCAACTTACAACTTTACTCACTAAGCGGCCTATGTTACACTTGAATATCTCACAAAATAATGTACATTAGTTATCAATATTATTCATTTCGAACTCAATTCGTAGTAAAAATTATATAACTTATTTACAATATATAAGGTGACTTAAGTACATCTATTGTAAAAGTATTGTTGTGTAGTTACCTTGATTTAGAATTTGACAGTGCCTCTTAGGTAATTTATTTTATTATTATATATATATATAATATATTTATAAATGTATAAATATATATATATATATATTTATAATAAAATATGTGTAACTTAAACACATTTTAACTTGTTTGGAAATATATAAAATAAAAATTGTAAATATATGTTAAAATATATATTTTTTATATGCCAAACAAAAATGTCTATATATGTAAAAATTAAATATTATTTATATATAATAAAATGTATAGATAATATAAAAAATTATATAATACACAAATATTAAAAGAAAAAGACAAAAAATTATTCGTGTGCTTAAAGATTATAATACAAAGTACATTGAAAAAAATCATATAGTATAAAACAAGTAATATAAATTAATGTAAATACGTATATCTTCAAAATATATCGATAAAAAAAATTATATTAAAAATTATGAAAAAATATTTGTTTGCAAAAAAACATAAAATTTAAACAATATTAAAAAGAAATCATATACAAAAAATAATTAATATAAATTAATATAATAGAATATATAATAAAAATATATAATATTTATATATAAACCTAAAATTATATTGTGTATATATAATATGAAAAGTATAAATTATTTATATAAAAAATAGGATACATAATATAAAACAATATATATTAATATGTTATAATAAAAAATATTAAAAATAAATACAATTAAAAAATATAATCAAAATAAAGTAAACAAACAATTCTAAAAAATATAATCAATAAAGTAATAGAAATTTTAACAAACACTACATAGTAAATATTAATATGATATAAAAAAAATATAATACATATAAGATATATAAAATATTGTGTATTTATATATCTAATAAAAAATATATATTATTTATATATAAATAATATTGTTAAATAATATACAAACATATATATTAAAAATATTAATAGATATATATAATAATGGATGAAAGTAATAAAATAATATAATAAAATATAAAATCAAAAAGATAATAAAAAATAGTAGTTTAAAAGAAACCAAAAAGTATATAATAAAATTATATATATTATAAAGTAATATATTTAAATTTTTCATATTTAATAAATATATTATTTTTATATAAATAATATATTTATATATGTAGATATATTATTTATTTGTGTATAAATATATTGATTCATAAGTTCGAGGTTTTAAACTAAAAATAACTTTTGAGAGGCCTCAAATAAATGAATAAAGTCAAAAATTTCATTTATTAAATCCCATGTTTCATTAAAATTATTATTTTAATGAGGTGAATAATAATTTAAAGAATTTAATAAGTTAATGTGTACTGAGTATATAAATTGGAAGCTGGGTCTTTCATAGTGAAAAGTAAATGAAAAGAGTATTACCATATGAAAAATAGTTTATTGGGCTTTAATGATAAAACTTGTTATAGATTTAATCGTGGTTTTAGTAATGATCCCATTACTAGAAGAATTTATATGTGTGTATCTTGTTTCATATATTCTGTATTTCATCATGCTTAAATTAAGTTTCCAGATCTATAATTCTTGTATTATTTCATTGAATCATCTATGTTCTTGAAACATGAGGCATATGTTCGAATATATATGATGGACTGTACGTATGCCTTTAACTATATTGGCATGAATCATATTATCTTGGATTTTGGCAGTGATATATGTATATCTCATATATTTAATTTGACATTGCTCATATTTTCCTATAATATAAACTTTATGGGCATGTCATACAAAAAGTTCATTAATAGATGGATCTTTACAGTCATATCCCATCAAATGGAGATGATGGTCAATACAGTATGCAATCTGAGGGTAGTAGGTCGGGATACATGCGATGGCCATTTGATAATGAAAAATTATTAATTGAGTTCGCTTATGACGAATTCCAAGCTAGTCAACTACTTTCCACCACATTCTCAGTCTACACGTGGAATGAGATTTGTCACAAGATTAATATGGAGTTACAGCCTGCGTATACGTACAATATTAAGCAACTTAATCAAAAATGGAATGGACTCCTGGCATTGTGACATATGTTTCATTTAGTGATAACTAATGGTATAGGTTATGGTTGGGATTACAAGCGAAACACAATCATAGCTAGCAAGGATTGTTTCTCCCACATGTTCTCAATATATTTATCATCTTATCTTTGTAGAACTTTATCAATTACCCGTATAATGTTGCTCTCTTTGGTAATATAGGAGCACCCGAACCTTACCTCGTTGATGGATCATGTCTTACCCTATTATGATTATTGTACATAGATGTTCTCAAAGAATGTTGCTTAGGGGTCTAATGCTAAGTCTTTTGCTAAGGCCTCTCTAGCTATAGATAGTAATTCAAGTACGAGCAATAACAAGACTTGAGGCAATACTGTTAGGTCAAAATGATCAACTTCTTCATGTGATGACTTTGACGACACAGTTGGTACTCAAGGGAGAAGAGTTCCTCATGACGGAGGAGGGGCAAAGAAAGAAAGTTCTATGCCTGGGAAAGATAAGATTGATTGGAGCACTAAACAAATGGGATGGCATGATGGATGCAAAGTCCGAGAGGCCTAATCCTCTATTTTCGAGTATGTTGTTGCATTGTGTCACATTAAGGGCCAACTAAACCACTTGTTTGGAAGGGCTATCAATTCTCTTCAAAGTGCCATAATGAGAACCATTTCTTACAACTTGATGATAGAGAGAGGAGCCTTTGAGTTGAGTCCCTAGGCAATTAGACCTTCTGCCACTTTCCCTATTCCATCTTCGGTCAACTCTTGTTAGGTACTCATGTTGTTTGTTTGTGTGTAGTGTACTTGTTTGTTTACTTTGTTAATCTCTTGGTATGTACAAACTTATTGTGAACTAACTTAGGATCATATAATCGTATCATTTTCTAATTTTTATGGCATGCATATGTAGTGTATCTGTATCAAATTTTACATTGCATATGATGATTGTTTTCTTAACAGAGATGGCTAGCAAATTGAGCCCGATGCCACCACATGATGATGAGTTGGAGTTCAATGGAAGATCACCTGGCATGCCTGAGAGTGATGTATCCAATGGAGCTGACAATATATTATTTATCATAGATGTATTATTGTCTAATCTATACATTAATTAAATGCCACGCAACACATCTATGCTTTATGGGGTGGATTGGATTGGCAAGATAATGGATGGCCATCTTGAGCAATTCTACGATAACTTTACATGACGAAGCCTATATTCATGAGATTGGTTCATAAATTAAGTATTTGTGGGCTTCTACCTCAAATGCAATAGTGTCAAGTATCATCTACTGGGAGATTGTAATGTTTATGCAGACATTTGGTGTACATGAGAGATAGAGGAATACCATGGAGCGTTTCCAACACTCTTTGGAGACGGTTAACCGCCATATATATCATGTAATTAGGACACTTAATATGTTAGTGCCTAAGCTTATAACTCTCCTAAATTTTAATGAGGTGCCCTATCAAATTCACTCAAACCCGACTTCTTCCTATATTTCTAGGTATAAAATATATAAAGGATCAACTTTTAGTATAGTATCCATCTAATAATCTTTTGTACCTAACTTTTCATATTTGATCCATAGGGTGAGGTGAGGGCAATCGATGACACATTAGTTACGGCCTGCGTACTCACTTGTAGACAAAATACATGTTGTTCTCAAAAAGGGAACGTCTCCCAAAATGTCCTTGCCATAGCCAACTTTGACCAAATATCAGTTCTTAAAAAGTCAACATTCTCAATTCGCAAATTGATTATAATAATGGCACGTATTCATTTAAATAGCTTATACACAATTTATATTCTTCCACTATCGTGTAGACTACACTAATAATCATTTCTTATATAGGAAAGTGTTACATTGTTAATGCTGGCTTCATGAACTATATGTGCTTATTATCCCTATATAGGTAGTTTCAGTACTATCTCTAATAGTTTGATGGTGCCCCCATATATAGTAACCTAAGGGAGATTTTTAACCATCACCATGCTCGACTGAAATATAGCTAGAATAGATGTTCTAGATTCTTAAGAAGTAGTTCCAAATTCTAGCTTGGGGTATGTCGAGCTACATCATCGCCCGACAAATTGATATTGTAATTACATGTTGTGTAGTGTATAGTTTCATCCGTAAGTTTAGTTGGGATGACAGCATTTTCGCAACTTGACCCTGACTAGGAGACTTCTATCACTGTGGTCACCCGAGCTAGTAGGAGATACAAGCACAGTCATAATTTCTAGATGCTTTGGCACAATAGAGATGTGTTAAGAGGCATTAATGAGTTAATATTGAATTCTTAATCCTAAAATGTCATGTTGTATGTTTGTTGCTTCATGTGTCTTGTTTTAAAACTTCTTTTCATCACTTAATCTGCTGTACTAAACATTACTATTGCCACGTGCTAATATCAGATGTCTAAATATTTGTAAGTTTCAACACGTGTGAAATGTGCATTAATTATGTCTTTCTAGTCGTACTATAACATGATATAAATATTGTTCTGTATTTTTTGTGATGAGATGTTTGTTATGATTTGGCTGAAGGATGAGTAGGTTCGTTCCTCTCATGTGTGTGTGCGATGCTGGACCTATGTGAGTTTAGATGCCCAGCTAGATTTAAGCACCTATGTAGCTTCATGTGGGCAGACAGTGGAGGTGGGAAGGTAGCATATATGTGTAGGCAGTGTCGACCATTCGACACTGCCTCATTGCATGGTACTTATAGCACCTCTCATCCATAGGTGGTTTTTCTAGCGTTGCCTCATCGGGTGTCAGACCCTACAATGAACATAGCTTTGTACACACTAATCAGCATATACCACCACATCTATATGACCTATGAGGCCTATGTTGCTATTGCTCTTATGTGGTTAATGTATATGTATTTTATTGCTTATTTTGATTCTCTTACTTGCAGTCTTAATTAAGATATTATATATATGAGAATACTTTGCGTTCAAACTGCTAGGTTTATGAACTAATGTAGGACTTATTATTAGCTTATCATACTAATCTATATCATAATCAAATCTAATATATATGTTATTTTTTTATATTCATTTCTACTGGATACGATCCTCACACCATGTAGGTATAAGTTGGGGTGCATCAATGGATAGTGCTAGCAATGACATTGCAAATGTATAAGGCCTCAACGTTTAGGAGTGCTTCATTCATATACATCTAGATGCTAACACAATTGACTCTTTAACAAATGAATTTTACATATAGATATGCATGCCCGACATAGCTAACAAACGTGGCCAGCACTTTCAACGTTAATACACAATAGAGTTTGTAAGGGATAAATTTAATGAGCTTTGAAGTGTTGTAACACTATGAAAGCAATGGTCAACTGTAACACTATGAAAGCTATGGTCAACAATTCGGACATCTTCCATGAGCCATCAATCAATGATATTTATGTGCCTACAATTATGCGATCGGACCTCCAAGTGGTCAGAATAGTGTGCATTGCCATCTTTAAGTTGTGATGTTGTATGATTATATTTGTTCCATAAGTAATTTTGTTCGTTGACATAAGTGCAAAGATATTGACTTGCTGACCGTTACTGGTGATATGCAGAGACTAGAATGACCTCTTCTTTGATATCTTTATGCTGTGTGACAGACCACAACGAATTGTTACTCACCCACACGATCCGAAGAGATGTGATGATCAATTATTAGGTCAGCAAGAATGCCTTATCATAGTATTAAGTTTAGGCGCATCATGTAGTTCTCTATGCTTGCAGGGTCTTCTAGGCTTGACATCCCATGTTCTCATTAAACTCAAGTTAGAGCAGACATGCTTGTTGGCTCAAACGGCAACATCGATAGGGGTTTGGGAGTTGGCTATGTCATGTCATAGTTTGATATTGCTTGATGAATTGGCATGTGTATACTGAGATAATGTGGCTCGTCTCACATGAGCTAAGTTAGTACAGGTCAGGCACCAAACCGACCACCTACATCATCTTGATTTTATTGTATTCTCCTTCTATAATTATGTACTATACTAATTGTACCCTAAATAAGTTTATGTATTATAGACTTGTTATTTGGTGTTGGTAATGTTTATTATATGTGATGAATGGACATACCATGTTTGCTATTAAATATATTTAGCACATCTTTACTCATATTCGGATATTAATAGTATAATCATAAACTATGCTAGGATTATCTACTGGGACACCACTGACTTGTAATGTGCTATTGTATAGTATGTTTCATGATCCCCACTGGATGGCTCAGGAGAAGGCTGTCCTAATCACTTACTTAATGAATGTCGTGCCATCCTATGACATCTTTGATATTTACGTACTTATAGATTAATGCTCCTATATTGCATGCAGTTTATTTAGGACATTCAGGAGGAAAAGGACAATTGATAAAGATTCAGCAGTTGCATGGCCACTATAATGCATTTCTAGAGTACATAAGTATACATGGGGTGTAGTACAATGTTGACACCATGGTGGTGCATGTTGATGAACAGTACTAGATGCATGTTGGGAATGTAAGTTCAATTTATCATTTCTTCATTTCATATAATAAATGTGTATATACACATAGTGCACATCACACATTGAAAATTATAATGTACCTCATTTAGGAGACTATAAGACAAAACTATTTTCGTGTATTCAAAGAGCCCTTATACATCTCGCTACGGTACATTTTTACCAATGAATATGCAACCAACCTATCTGATGATGGGACAATAGAACATGCATCAGCACCCCCCAATGGCACATAGGACTTGTTTGAGGTTTGATAATTGATTGCCAACATGATAGCTATTCCTTAGGTTGCTCCCCCCATCATGATGTTTGATTTATGTGTTATGCATCATTCACAAACATAACTATTATTGTTACAAACTTCCATCTTTTAATTGCCCATTACGATATGGATGAATGGTACGCTAAAAACTTTCTTATGTCTTTGTGTTTCGTACTTGTTGGTCTATCAATCATTCTTCGTTTTACCATTTGTACTTTCTTTGTTCCTACAAACTTATTGTAATGCTCTATAGTTTACTAATTTGGTTCCCACTATGATATTCTTATTTCGTAATTTTTAATTTTCGCGACTGTGCCTTGAAGGTGACTTTTGTTTGGATTTTTTATTTATTTTTCTTTTTTTTTTAGGGGGAAGGGGGGGCATAAAGCATGCTTCAGATATTGTATGCATACTTCTTCCTTTTTAATCTACCAAACTCAGACTTAATAATAGTAATAATAGTAGTAATAATAATAATAATAATAATAATAATAATAATAATAATAATAATAATAATAATAATAATAATAATGCAACAAACAAACAAAATAAAATATTATAATGCAAACCACTTAATCATTTAACCAACCATTACACACTTACAACATAATCACATCTATTCACTACATATATATACAATATTTTTTATTATTATCCTTACAATTAAAAAAATTCATTAACATTCATTTTCACCCCCAAACATCAACACAAAAGTGTTGATTTAACCTCTACAGCATAAAATATCTCATTCAAAACATAACTAAACATATCTAAACTCTCCAAATCCATTTTTTAACTATTCTCTAGAGCATAACCAAACATTAATCACATTTTCTAACCTTCATTTCACGTTCTCCAATAATTCTTTCAATATTTATTTTTTCAAAATATATAATAAAATCAAACAAAAAACATAACCTAACGGCCCATTTGGTTTCATTTTCTAGTGCCATTTTCATTTTATAGTGAAAATGCATAATAAAAAGTTAGTTAGAAAAAGTATTTTTTGAAAATGAGTTGTATTTAGATATGTTGTTTAAAAATGTTGGTTTATATAGTTATGAAAACAAAATGTATTTGGATGTTGAATATTTTTTAAATTAAAAGTTGTGTAGTTTTTAAATTTGATTGATGATATGATGTGTAATTATTTAAAAAAAATAATATTATAAATTGAATTTATAATATTTTTGTGGTGAATATTGTTTGAGAAGTATTGTGATGCAAAAAGTAGATATAGATGATAAGTGAGATTGAAAAAAGAATAAAAATGGAGAGAGAATATAAAAAATAATAATTTAAGAATGAAAATATATGAAAAAATGATTTAAAAATTAATAATTTTTTATTTTTATTATAAAAAGACAATGAAAATGTGGTTTGAAAATAAAAACAGACCGATAGTAAGATTCGTGACTATCAATGGTCTCTTATTTCCACCCATTCTTTAGTCCAATTTGTCCATATTTTTAATTATGCTTTTCTGAACAAGCCAATTTTCTTTAGTCCAATTTGTCCATATTCTCATTACTATTGCACGCAAATGGGTGGGCATACAACAATTCTATGAAGTCCAAATTCAGAGCCAGTAAATAAAAGCTTAAGCCAATGGCTAACGACTCCAACATTTTGATTTCTCCATTGGAAACCGCGCTGATGTGTATATTAGATGTACGATTAGCAGCTGAGGTGGCGAAGTGGTTTGCATCGAAGCCAAGCCAACACGCCTCGACTATAGTTATAAAAAGCTGCCCCAACAGCTTGCTTGTTCCGCTTCTAAGTGGAAGAAAGCTCCACTCAGGTGAAAAATACAAAAGAATATTTTTTTAGAAAAAGGAAGATAATCGTTTCTTTTTCGTTTCTTGTTTTTTTGATTAAAAACTGTTCCGATGGCAAAAGGGTCTGTGTCTTTTGGGATTTTGGCTGCATTTGTAATGGTAGGCTGCGTTAGTTCATCAAGATTTGATGAGCTTTTTCAGCCCACTTGGGCTTTGGACCATTTTACCTATGAGGGGGAGCTTCTCAAGATGAAGCTTGACCACTACTCTGGTAATCAGAACTGCAATACAACTCTGTTTTTAAAACGTATTTCTGTTTTTTACTCTATTATTGGAAAAATTCTTACAGACCTGCATTATGTAGCTGTGATGGGATTGTTACATTGGTTCTTTGGTATTTTTACTGCCAATCCATAAAAGAATTTTCCATAATTTTCTCTAATTTTTATATGCAAATAAACCACTCTGTTTGATGATCACATCTTTTTGGTATCAATAGAGACTTTGATAGTGTTCAGTTCTTGTTATGTTCAATTTTTGCATTTCTTTTTGTCTGTATCTTGATCATTATGATTTTCTTCGTTTGTTTATTGGGTATTTTGGTTGAATAATCTGGTCCTTTTTGGGAGGATGTAGGAGCTGGATTTTCATCAAAGAGCAAGTACATGTTTGGGAAAGTCACTGTTCATATTAAGCTTGTAGAGGGTGACTCTGCTGGAATTGTTACTGCCTTTTATGTGAGTTTATCGTTTCGTTCCTCAACTCATGGTGTTGATAGTTCAAACAAGGGAAGAAAAGAAAATCTTTTTTCACTATTTCTTGTGGTTCTTCAACAATGCAATTTCCTAATCTTGTAAATGGGCTGAAGAAAAATTTAGTCTGGTAAATGTAAATGCATTCTTCGCATGTAGTTTCAAGTATTCTTCATGTTTTAAATATGTTATTATTGATATTATTATCTGAAATGTACTAAAATGTCATATAAGATTTTTTTTCGTGTGTTAAATTCACCTTCACTTAGTTGACTTGGCGGATCTCTATTTTTGAAGGTATTTAGTTGTGTAAGTGCACACAATCACTTTTTTAATTATCTAAAATTTAATATCATATTGAAATGGACAGATAGATATGAAACGACACAAAGGGAGTATAAATTATTTATATAGAATTTGAAATTTTAAAATGAACTTTTATATATTTCACCCAAAGTTCAGAATTTTAAGTTTATGTATGTAGATGAAATCTGTCAAATTCACAGCTGGCTTTTTCCTGTAAGACTAGTGAAAGTTCATTTATTGACGAAACGCTTTATTCTGTCCATCTTGTGTGCAAAAATGCAATCAATTATTTGTTCTTTATTCTAGGAAAAAAGGCAAAGTTCCAATCTGAGTTACAGTTCCATTTGGGTTTAATTATCATTTTGAAATGGAACTAATGATTTGTCATGGTGATCATCTTTAATTCTGTATGGGCAGATGTCATCAGTTGGACCATATCACAATGAGTTTGATTTTGAGTTCCTGGGGAACACCACAGGCGAACCCTACCTGGTTCAGACCAATGTGTATGTTAATGGAGTGGGCAACAGAGAGCAAAGACTGAGCCTCTGGTTTGACCCCACCAAAGATTTCCACTCCTATTCCATCCTCTGGAACCAGCGCCAAGTTGTGTAAGCCCAATTTCCTCTCTAGATCTTACTCTCGCTTACTCTTTATCACGCGCGCGCCGTGCACAAACTCACACACTCATGTGCGTCTTTGGTGTACGGATATTCATCAAGAGATAACATGATGAGTACTGTGTCGTGGTCCACGAAGTTGGAATTTTATGTACTGGAAAGTGAAAAGCTACCCAAAAAAGCACTGGGATTTAAATTTGGCATCCCATGTTTCAGTCAATCCTCATATATGTATGCATGAGGATCATGCATGCATGGACACTTGATTTAAGGTATTTTGATGAAAACAAAGTAACACTGGGTAGGACAAAATAAAAGAAACATAAAAAAAATTAACTATAAAAACGATAAAGATGATCAATGTTTCCCAGGAAAAAGTAATACTACAAAATCCCATTTAGGGACTATTCTCACTTTTGTTAATTGTCTATAATATAATTTTGTAGATTCTTGGTGGATGAGACACCTGTGCGCGTACATTCTAATCTGGAGCACAAAGGCATAGCATATCCAAAGGGCCAAGCGATGGGGGTTTACAGCTCCATATGGAACGCTGATGATTGGGCTACTCAGGGTGGGAGGGTTAAGACAGATTGGTCTCATGCTCCCTTCATAGCCTCCTACAGAGGATTTGAAATCAATGGATGCCAATGCCCCGACACGGTGGCTGCCGTTGATAACGTGAAGCGGTGTAGTAGCGGTGGTGGTAAGCGGTATTGGTGGGACGAGCCCACCATGTCGGAGCTGAGCCTCCATCAGCGCCACCAGATTATATGGGTGAAGGCTAACCATATGGTCTATGACTACTGCTCCGACAGAGCGAGGTTCCCAACCTCCCCAGTGGAGTGCCTGCACCACCACCACTGAGTGAAAATATCTACCTCATCTTGGAGATGGAGGGGTTATTGTTGATGATTACATTGTAAAAAAGTCTTTATGAAATCTCAGCTCATTTGACATGTACTCCATGTTACATGCATGCTTATATTTTGGTTTCTACCTTCCAGCTAGTTGGCGTATAAGATATTATTACATTAATTTGTTTAAGATATTTCCTCCTTTGAATCTTGGATTTTTTATTCTATTATTAGTGAATTGTAATTAGGAATGCAACTGCATTGAGTCGAAGCGATTCGGGTTTGGAAAAAAAAATTTAAGTTAGGAACTTGATTTTTGAGAGTTTAATATTTTGAGTTCTCGTGCTTGGCTCAACCCAATTTGATTAAATTGGATTTTTAAGTAAATTTAAAACAACTATGAGTTAGAGCTCGAATTTAAATATTTATATTCAAAATAAAATAATAGTAATATAATATAAATTTATTAATAAAATAAAAGAGAATATCGGTGATATTTGGGTTTTAAAAATAGATGAGTTTACTTAGCTCGAATCAAATTTGGATTGAGTTAGATTGAGTTGCTTCATGAATCGAAGTATAGAGTTGCAAACTCAACCTCACTTCTAATTGGAGCCGCTCCTTCCAAGCGCATGTAGCTAAATGCCATTGTATGTAGCTCATTGAACATGTGGAAACTGTGAAGAAATTAATAGTTAAAGAATGGAATATGGATACAGTACAAGTTGGCCGCATGATATATATATATATATATATATATATATATGGTTCCGTTCCCACAGGCTGACTCCAGAAAATTCAAGGAGGAGGTGAATTGGATGGGCCCCTGATGGCAGCACAATCAAAAACAACTTTACGGTCCACTTTCGCGGTCCAAATTAACCAAGAATTTTCACTCTGTGCACTTGTGTAGCCTCCCGCAGAGGAATTGGGGATGCGGATAAAATTGATGGATTTAGAAACTTACGACACAAAACTGGTGTCGGTGGCCATAATTCTGTAAATCCATATTGGTCACACAAAACCGGTGTCGCTGGCCATATCTAAAAGTCCAAAAAAAAATTTATGCATAATCGAGTCATCCTAAGCCAATCTCTATTTTCTTTTTCACTTTTTTCTATTTTCCTACCACATTACATAAATCAATTATATATATATATATATATATTTATGATTAATCCTATAAAACCATCCCATTAATTCTTACGAATTATTATCCATCTCAAATTCAGTCGCACGAGTGACGTAAAAGGAGATTAATGACATTTATTGGAATGAAAAAATTACTAAGTCATCCGGAATTTTTTTATGTGTTATAGATAGTTTTATGTTTTTTCAAGTGATAAGTTTGTTTTGAGTGTCATATCATTTATGTTATATAAATTTAAATTTATGCATGAAAAATGACCGACCACAATGACTAGTATTAAAAAAAAAGAAAAAGAAAAGAAAAGAAATAATGATCACATTAATTGTCCCTCAGCTTTTGAATTTTCCCTTTAATTAACCAAAGATCATCAGACCAAATAGACAAAAATTGCATCTTCAAATAAGGCAATGCACGTCCAAACATTTTTGAGTGGATCAAGTGCATTGGTAGGAGTCTCTGGCCCGGCGCAGATGGAATTGGCCACTTATAAATCCCCATTCGAGATTTTGATGGACCGGCGAAGGAGCAATCCTGCAATTTACTCTATTCATCCAGAAAACTTTCCATATATGCTCTAAGTTACGGAATCAATTCAAAAGCCAGAAATGATTAATGCCCCAACATTTCCAATTTTCCACCATTGGACCACTGGATAACCAAATTGATAATATTTCAACACTTTAAGGCCACCTTTGTATGGAAGTTGGATAATAGTAGTTATTGTAACAGTGGATGATTATGTGAGATTGAATTATTTTGGGTTAATCGTAATTTATCCCCCTGTGTTTTAAAAATAGTCAATTTACCTCCCTACAAAAAATAAATATCCAAAATATCTCCCTATATTTTAAAAAATCATGCTCACCGTCCCCCCTTTCCCATTTGCTACTTATTTAACATAATTTTGATATAAAAAGACTAGTTTATCCTTATTTATTTAATATATTTTCAATTCAATTTAAATAACCATTTATTATCATTTGTTTTTCTTCTCTTTCATTCCTTTCTTTTCTTTTTGTTTTTCATGTAACTCTTCTTCCATTATTTCATATATTTCTCACTTTATACACATATAAATTTATCATTACTTCTCATTTCTCATTGTTTCATATATTCTTATTTTATACATTTATATAAATTTATTTACAACGTGTAAATCACTTTTATTTTTATCTTATCAATATATTAATCTTTCTTTCTATTAATTCATTCTAAATTAAATAAAATTTAAATTTCATAAAAATAAATAGCATTTTTTTTATTTATACTTAAATACATATATAAATTTATCTATAAAATTTAAATAACTTTTATTTATATATTTTTTCTTTCTAATTATTCATTTCAAATTAAACATTATATATATTCATTAATAAATATATAATATATTTATATACGTAGATATTTTTGTTGATAAGATATTTATATATTTATTATCATATATATGCTAATATACATAATAAAATATACAATATAATACATAATAATAAATAATACTTATATGATAATATATATAATTATTCAATAACATATATATAATATATAAAATTCTACGCACTCACCCCCAACCCCCATCCCCCCACCCCAAGCCTGATCTCCCGCCCCCACTCCAAACTTGATAGGCTACCATGATAGCCATGGCTATGGCAGCCCTCCGCCCTCGCCCCCCTCCCACTCCAAACTTGGCCAACATTGTGGCCAAATCTAGCCATTGGCCACCATGGCAATGTTGGTTTTGAATTTTTTTTGTTTGTTTTGTTTTTTGATCACTCGCCCATTAGCCATTGTCGGAGGGGTTGCCAATGGCGAATTCCGGCGGTCAGTGGGTTGGATAGTGATTTATATATAATTATATATACACTTATATATAATATATACACACATATATATAAGATAATACATATACATAATATATGGTAATATATTATATTGTATATATTTTATATATTTTTTTGAAATTATAATATAATTTGATTTAAATCGTTGATTTTTAAAAGAAGATCCAATAGTGAATGAATAAGAGTATAATTATCTTTTTATATATAAAAATTTAAGCCTAGATGCATGCACGAGCACATGTCTTACACCTGCGCCCTTAGGGGAGTTTGTTAAATATTTTTTTAAAATATGAGGGTGGTTTTTGTGTATTTGTTTTTCACAGGGGTGCAATTTGTCAATTTTTCTTAACATGGGGGGATTGTTTGCACTTTACTCGATTATTTATTATTCTATTTAATATGAGAGATTGACATATATATTAAGCAATATTTGAATCTTCAATAATTTTATATGATGTGTTTGATACTCACAACTAATATTATTTTTTTCAAATTTGTCCCTATTAATGTAATGTAATAAAAAAACCACATAAAGAATTCTTTTAAAAAAATATTTAAAATAATTTTAATATTATATACATGAAAACTAAAAAATTTAAAAATTAAGAATATGAATTAAAAAATATTATTATCTACACATAATTCTCTAACTTTTTGAGATACAAAATTACTAATTATAAAAAAATTTAAAAATTAAGAATATGAATAAAAATATTATTATCTACACATTATCCTCTAACTTTTTTTTTGAGACACAAAATTATTAATTATATTTTTATAATTAATTTCATCTATTTTTTTTAATTGATCAACATAGTTTTAATAAAAAAATCACATAAAAAATTCTTTTATGTATCATAAAAATAATTCTAATATTATATACATAAAAATTAAAAAATTAAAAATTAAGATTAAAAATTGAAAAAATATATATAACTTAGACCCCACCATAATTATCACTTGTGCATATTTGGGGATGAAAGAGGCGAGTGCAAATCATTAATTAACCGAGGGCAAATGTATAAAAAATGCGTCAGAAATTGGGGGCAATAATGACAAATCATCCTATCACAACAACTATTCACCAGGTTGGCTAGTGGGGTGCGATTAGTAAATCTCACCCCTTGCCCCGCTACTCCAGTAGCGGCTATTAACGTACACAGTGCCGGGCTGTGTACTAAAGCGGGCGAGCCCACTATATTTATCTTCTCTATCAAACATGCAATTAGGTGAGATTGAAATTTAGAGTTTGAGCTATTATCTCATATCAAACACGCCCTAAGTCTTTTGGTGTCAGAGATATACTGGGCATTCCAAAGCCAAATTAAGACCATCCATTTTAGATGTTCTCCCACCCGCTTTCTGGAAACTAATGTGTTATCCTAATTAAATTAGACTACGTTGATGCAGTAAGAAGCGCCAAGACACGGCTTTCATGTTGCTGTGCCACAAAAGTGGAGCCGCTGCGCCAGACGAACACAGAATGCGGCGCCTCAGCACTAGAGAGCTTCAGGCCGTGACGTCGAAGTTCAGAGAGTTTTGCGCAGCGACGCGCAGTCTAGGGCCGCAACACGGATTTTCATTTTTTTAGACCCTAGCCAACATTGTATCTAATGGCAAGTGTTCTCGTGAGTCATTTTTTGAGCGATGGGAACACTTTTGAAAGTGTAATTAGGATTGAGTTTGAGTAGAAAATACATATGGGAGTTGGATGTAGTGAAATTGAGATTGTAGAAACATGTACTCTTCATTTTAATTTAATGGAATTGTACTCTATTTGCACCGTGAACATAAATTATTCAATTAAAGTTGAATCATGTTAAATCTTATCTCATAAATTACTTTTTTTTTAAAAAACTTCTTAATTTTGTGTTTCTTTGCATCACATTGGTCAATTAAGCAAGTCTTGTTGACTGGATAGGATGTTATTGTGGACCAAGTTGCGAAATTCAACAGGAACAATGACTTTGGGGCTTGGGCTATAAAAATTGAAGATGCATATGATTTCAAGTTAATAAAATATATAGCAAGACATTAAAGAATAAAGATTTTCTATTCGGATGCTCTTGTACGCCTTCAAAGTGAAGGAAGGTGCACATATAGATCATTTTAATAAAATAATCTGGGATCTTGGTAACATATATAGATGATATACTAATAAAATAATCTAGGATCTTGGTAACATATATAGATGATGTATATCAGATATCCTTTACTGTTCATTATCTAAATTTTATGAATATTTGCTGATCACAATACTGTATAGGAGAGATACCATTTAAATGGAGGATATAAAAACCTCATCCACAGTAAGAGAGCAGACTTTCAAAGGCAAAAATTTAGAAACAAAATGAAATCCGTCTCTAATTTTGATCAATCAGAGACAATTTTAGAGACAGAATTAAAAGCCGTCTGAATTTAATAAAAAAATTACAAACTAGAGACGGGCTTGATGACAGATTACAATGTAGTCTTAATTTAATAAAATAAAAGGAGAAAAAGAATATGTCCAGAAACTGAGACTAATTTACTGACAGATATAGAGATGGAAATATTTTCCATCTTTAATCCGTCAAAGAGTTACCTTTCTATTAAAAAAGAAAATTGAGATTAAAAAATGTGCATGTAAATTAAAAATTTAAAGACAACTGAATGAGACGGGCTGGAAAATTCAATTTTTCATTCTAAAATCTATCTTCTTTTCATCTCTATTATATTAAATTAAAAATATATTTACACAACTCCAGGATCATTTGAATTTTGAAATGAGAAAATCCATCTCCAATTTATAAAAGTAAAAGAAAACAGAGTTTTTAAATAAGAAAAAATTATCTTCATTTGAGATTCTTTCAAGCCCTAATTTATATTCACTACCAAAAAGTTCAAATCAGAGGCCTTGAACAAAAATTCTTTCGCCCTATGCTCTAGGAGAATGATTCTTTTGCCTCTCCAATCTTACTGCATGGTTGGACTATTCTTTGCCAGTGACACACTTCTCTCAGAGCTCAACAACCTCAAGATCGCCTTTACCTCCACCGTAGCTCCGATTTCCAATCATTTGGCCTCTCCTCAACCTTTTACTGGAAGCAATCACATTGAGTTATGAATACTGATTGATTCTCACTTTTGAAGAGCATCTCACTGCATTTCACAGCATCTCAATCCTAAGCGAGACACCATTCGCCACAAAATAGGTTGCGTCTCTCTTGAATACTTTTTCTTACTCTGTGTTAACATTGGAGAATTGGTTGTGATGGTTGTGTTTCAATTCTAGGATTTTTGAAGATTAGATGCAAGTTATTTGAATCTTAATTAGAGTGTATGGACGTGGAATTTCTTGCTTGCTTACTGCATATACTTGTACTCTAATGAGATAGATGTTAGAACTTAAGCTCATAATAATCAACATTTTTGGAAAAAAAATGTTACATTTGAAAATTAGATAATAACTCTATTTTCCTTTGATTAGCCTACTGTTAGACCCACAATTGTTGGATTCGGTCAGGCATGCTTGGTGGTGCTTGACAATGACCGATCAATGTGTTGGAGATGTAAACAGGCCACGGGCACTTGCTGGGACCGGGCACGAGCCGTGCGCCAAGGGATGGACCCTGATGGATGCATGTGCGCACGGAGCTGGGCAGTGCGCACACTTGTGCGGGACTGGACCGAACAGTGCGCACACTTGTGCGGGACATAGCGGGACAATGTGCACTTTGAT
>JACGDI010005623.1:231754-251691 GCA_014898725.1 Jacaranda copaia
CTAGGCCGCACAGGGTCGCATAAAGATGGGCAAAAATTTATGTGAAAAATGAACTCCTGTGACACCTACCAATGTTGAGTACAAACTAGCTATTATGGTTGTATTATATTTATGCATTGCAGCATATAGTTGGAGATTCAATCCGGTCAATTCCTCTAAAAAACAATTTCTTCACCAATTGGTCCTCCTCCTATTTTTAGATTGCAGGTACATTATATATACTAGAGAAATCTTTCTTTTTTCTTGTTTTAATTTCTCAATGTTTTATACATTACATATACTTGAGAAACTAATAATTGAGTTCATATAATAAAATGGCAATACAGATTTGCACTTCAACTCATGACTTTATTATCAAACTATTGTGCATTAGGAAATAGGATAGAAGGTTAGTGTGATCGTCGACCAAAACTCCATGGATTCTTCTTAGACGACATGCCCTGCTACAAGTCCATATTTTTCTCATGGCCTATTAGTTGATCCAACAAGGAGAAAATTCCTTCTCAATCTTAGCATAGTGCAAGTTTTAGTACTTGTTTCTTGCGTTGTGCTTTCATCAAAGAATGGTTGTTAATCTTTTAGTGATTGTCATCTCCTGTGCAGAAAAAGCATTTGAGACTTAGTTGCAAAGGATCTATTAGCAAAATGAATGAAGAATGCCGAAAATGTAGGATTTTTTCCTTAGTGATTGTTCCCCAAATAGTTACAATATTGACCCTTTTCCCACTAGGAACTAACAAACAGAACATTTTTCCTTCTACTGTTCATCACTGTTGTTCTTGACTTCCCATGGGGACTATTCCATCTGGATGTTCTGAAGGTGGATTGTCATCTATTCTTCAATGAGATAGCTTGATGGCTCTTCTTCTCATGGGAACCAAAGTAAAGTTCTTTTAAGACTCCAATTATTTTATTAGTGCGAAGTTTTCATTGATATTCTTGTAGACTAACAAAGTAATTTAAACTCTGATTGTAGCTGCTTGTCTACCTTGAAGCAGGTATCAACAAAGAATTTGCCCTAATCATGAAACTAAGTATGAAACTAAACATAGTGCAAGCACTTTTCATTACTTGATAGTTTTCCATGCGATTATTACAACTTATCTCATGTTGATATGCTTAAATTGCAGTACTTTCCCCCCGAGATGACGTACACAAGAAACTACATATATCCCCTGAAATCTCAAACCAATGCCAGGTTTTAATTACATTCAAGTATATGGTTCTTTTTGTGCATACTTTAAAAAAAATGTGAAAATAACGTAGAAAGAATACAACAGGAATTGAAGAAGCAAATAAAGTTGATATGGTTTTTTATTTACCTTTTAGAATCTCTTGACATTTCATTTAACAAAGACATGGACGATAATAATTAATATTTGATCATGACAAGCAGGTATACTTGCTGGAAACAGCTTGCTTGGAAAACGCTAAACTGTTCAAAACGAGGCAAGCATATGGTACTGTCCTGGCTTGAGACTAGACCATGCCTTCTTGTACAAGGTTTTTCTAATGATTCATTGTTGTGGCTACATAATGTGAGCTTTAAATTCTGATGTTACTTATATGCTTCCAAATACGTCAAACTTTTATCGACAAACTTCTTTTAATTTCTTTATGTTCTATACATCTTATAAAATGTAATTTTTCCATTTTCTTAAAATAGTATACAAGCATTGTTAAACCCCTACAACACTAATACCTTGAAAATCTTTTCTATGATCTTCTTGTCCTTACAAAACTAAGTTCTTTGGATTGCCTCTCAGTGATATATTCCTATAATTTATGTATTATGGCTTCAAAAAAGTGGTTATAGGAATAGAATTAATAAAGCAAGTGGTGAAATAGTTTATTGGAAGAAGGGGATATAGTTTTGACCTTGAAAGGTATTAAAAAGAATACCACTTTAAAAGCTTGTAAGAATGCATAATCCCTTTCTTTTCATATAATCTCCCATATAGAATCACTGCTGTGAACAATGGGATTAATTAACACTATTGTTTAATGAAAATGTATTTCCATATTCTTTCTACGCATCTAATTACATCTTTCTGTATTTTCACTTACCAAAATTATACGTTCCTTTAGTTTCTTCGAGCAAATTATATGGCTCTAAAAAATTATTAATTAGATTTTCCCATCATCTACTTTAGGTAAATATTGTTTCGATTTTTAGCTTCACTCTGGACTCGTTTAAATTCAATTTCTTTCCTAACATCATGAAAAATACATTTTTCAATAATATTTGCTATTTAATTGTCCTAGGCATTTTAATTTGCTGGGTTCAGGTGGAAATGATGCTAGACTTTGCTAAATGTCAAAATCCTACTCATTAGTGCTTAGTTGGTATGAAACTTGACTTAATATTTTGATGTTAAGCAACAAATTTTTTGCTGCTATATTGTATGGTATTCACATTGAGCTTCTAATTTTATTAATTTTTTATTATTTTCTGCACCAGGTATTATGTGAGGACATTGACATTCATCATAGGGATAGTGTTGAAGCGTTTTACGCAACCAAGAAACAGAAACCTAATGCATGGAAGCATTCAATGACAAGAACATGGGCAAAACTAAAACAGATGCTTGAGGAGCTCTCCACAACTAAAGCTTTGAAGATTATCTATGCTAATTATTTATTTGATTTTTTGTACCAACGAGTTTATATTGCAGTGAATGGTTAAAACGACTTGTCCTAATGACTCATATATTTTAATGTTTTAATAAGTTATGCTATTTGTGAATGGTTGGTGGGATTGCTTTGCAAGTCAATGTTATTTTGATGTGCAAAAGTTAAATAAGCATGTTATTTAATTTAATTTTTTAAAATATATTCAGATTTAAATTTTAAAATTGATTAGAATATATTTAGACATAGAATAAAAAGTGTAAATTAACAAATGAAAGACAAAATTAGAGACACAAGTAAATATTTAGTTGTGGGATTAAAGGTTGGTTATTGATGAATAAGATGAAATTAGAGACGGATTTTGAAATTGAATTAAAGATGAATTATTTTGAAATATTTAAAGATTTAGAAACGGAAGTAAAGATGGAAAATCTACAGAATTAGAGATGGATTTTGATAAAAAAAAATTAGAAATTAGAGAGATATTCAGAGATTGGTTAAATCTATCTTTAAAATTAGGGATGGACGTAAACACTTCCGTCTCTCAAATTAAAGACAGGGCTTTCAGCCATAGATTTGGAGACTTAAATAATAGTTCTACTTTATTTTTTATACGAAAATAAAGGCTTTAGAGACGGAAAAATCCATCTCTAAAAGCTCGTTTTCTTGTAGTGATTCAATTCAAATGAGTTGAGAAAGACCGTCCAAAGCAGCAGTGATAGTAAATGTGATAGAACATGGGGAAGGGTAATACTCAAATAGAGATAGGTCTCATACTCGAGGAAAAACTGAGGATAAATTACTTGCTGTAGAGACAAGAGGCATCGGAAGAAAAACTATCTCGAGCATGTTTTTCCCAAGTGTGTGAAAGGATGGAAGATGATAGTGTTAGAAAAAAATGTATGAACATTCTGACTTGATGATTGCCATAACATATTGGATAAAATGCCCTTGCTAAGGTTTTAAAACTTTAGGGGGTTGTATTTGTAATTAAAAGAAAATAATTAAGTAATGAAATATTGTTGTGTGATTAGAGCAATCGAAAGAAGAAAAAAAATTAGCCTGCAAAAAATGTTGGTCAACTTTACACATGGGTTGCTGACAACCATTAATGCATTTGTCATGTGAAATAATTCTTAAGTACTACTTATAGTATTGTAGAGTTGATATATATACGTATATATATATATATAAATATTTTCAAGATATTGCAGAAAAAACGACTACAATAATTTCTAAAATAAAAATAAAAATCTTAGAATGTAGTTGTACTACTGTCCCAAATATGATTTCTTTTTAATTAGTGTATAGCATATGCGAATGAAATGAGTAACTATATATTGCATTTGTCATACAAAAATAAAGCTCAAGCACTAATTGTAGTGTTGTGGAGTTGAAATACAAGAAAATATCAAGATATTGTGGAAAAAACAACTACGATAATTTCTAAAATGAGAATAAATCATAGAAGATTGTTCTATTGTTGTCTTAGATATGATTTCTGCAATATATGCCGTATGCAGATGAAATGAATAAATGCATGTTGCATTTTTCATATGGAAATGGCACTCAAGTACTACTTATAGTGTTGTAAAGTCGACATATATATATATATAAAATCTCCAAGGCATTGTGGAAAAGTTATCATTTTTTGTCCTTGATTTCTGTAATTAGTATGTGCCATATACTAACGAAAATGAGTAGCTAGATGTTGCATTTGTTATATCAAAATAACACAATTACAACATATAGTGTTGTAAATCTTCAAGATGTTTGAAAAACGCTCCTATGATAATTTTAAAATGAATAAATCTCAAATACTATTTGTTCTAGTGCTGTCTTAGATATGCTTTAGTAATTAGTGTATACCATATATATATATATATAGATGAAAATGAATAAGTATATGTGCTTATGAAACACAAACACACCATCAAGTTGAAGGAACAAACAATTTCAAAAGGTTAGGAGTTAAGTAATATGCTAATTATAGAATTAAGCTAATCCACAAATTATTAGAACACAATCTAAAGATACTAGCCAACAATACTATATATTTGCCGTTTCTTTTAAGATTTTTTCTTATAGTGAAACAATGTTTATATTTTACTAATTATATAATTTTAATGTTGTTGAAAGCTCACATTATTTTTTTAATTCCCTTTCCTTTTTCTTAGGTAAACACGTTTTACATTTTTAAAATTTTAATTGTATTTATAATTTTTTTTATATGATGTGTTCAACCAATTTAAGTACTTTTTTTCTAGTGTTGTAGGATTAAAGTATTAGAAAAATGCTATTAAAATATAATTAAATTTAATTTTACTTGTAAAAAAATTAGTTTTCATATTTTCATTCTCTCTCTCTCTCTCTCACTCTCAATCCTTCTTTTTATTTTATCATTTCTTCTCTTTCTAAAAAGTGTGAATGGAGAGACTTTCATATGAATTGAGTTCCGAATAATATAAAGAGATGATGGAATGGACAATAGAAAAGAAGGAGGGAGTAATGGAGAATTAAGGTGAACGGGAGCAAGAGGATCGATGAAATATTGGGTACGTACAAGAAAAGAAAGAAATGAGAGATGATAAAGCAAAAGAGAGAGACAATGATGGTGGTACGAGAGGGGAGGGAGGGAGGATGGACGGACGGACGAACGGACGAAGAGAAGAAAAGAGAGAATAAATCGTGGAAAAAAGATAGAAAGGTGATAATTAATACAGCGAATGGAGATCATTGCGGTAATGGTGGCAAAGAGGAAATTAAGACAAAAATAACATTGGGAGCCGGGAGGTGGGGGGAGTCAATTAAGATTTTATGGATTTAAATTCTTTAAATTTGGAGACTCAAACGTGTGTGGCTAAGTTTATTTAAGAGATTTTATAAGTTTATTAAAGTGTTTGTATAAAGAAGATCTTTGATGTTAGTAAGGGCAATTTTGTAATTAAAATAATTAAAATTAAAGGGGCTTGTTAAGATTTTAAAAATAAGTTAGGATTTCTTTTCTTATTTTGTAGATGCTTATAAGACCACCCTTACATTTATTTTAGAATCTTATAATAAACTTCTTAATGTATAAAAAAACTTATCAAACACTTTTTGATATTTTATAAACTTTTAAACATTTTATAAAATATTTTAAGTAGCTCATAAGCTCACTCAAAGCACCTTCTGAGTGTGTTGCAACAACTTATTTTTAAGATCTAAAACCTCTTTGTTAATTGATGTTGAAAATAATATCTGTGTTTAAGATATTACAATTTTCTTAGAAGAGTGAAATTTTGTTATAAGTATATTATAAAAATAGCCTTCAACTATAGTACATTACAAATTTACTTTTGATCAAAATATATAAACAGTATCAAGACACCTAGGAGCATAATGATCATTTAATAAATTAATTATTTCTTAAATTTTTAAGGTTGGAGGCAAAATGGCCAATTTATGATTGTCTTTTGAGTTTTTCCACCAAGCATTTTAAAAGGAAAGATTTTGGTAATTGTGAAAGTTAGAGAGGAAGATTTAACAATTTCATTATATTTAGAGGGGGTGTAAGTGCAATTAATCCTTAAAAATCGGCTCCCCAATTGTATAAATAAATAAGATATTGAAACTTATAAAATATTAGTAATGATAATTTTTGTTATTAATATGATTAAAGTTAAAATAATTTTTCTTTAAGGTTTTAAAATATTTTATTTTAATAGCTTAGAAACTCCTTTTAAAATTTTACCAAACATGTTATAACATTTTATAAATTTTTAAATATCTTATAAAATATTTTGAAAATTTTAAAAATTTATAAATGAATTTATTTAAACACTCTCTAAATATTGTTTTGGTTAAAATGAATTATCATTGTCACGGGATCTAAATGTGTTTTCAAGTCGTTAGATTAGTTTGGAAGTTTTTTGTATTGCATATTAATTTTTGGACAACACAACAAAAGTTTAAAGTTGCTTCCCCGCTTTACGGTTACTGAACATAAAATTCACTTTGACAGGAATGGATCACATCAATTGATGAATCCCCGTAAAGAAAGTTTATTGCACGTGTTTATGGATTGAACGAGATTCAAGCCGGGGAAATGGTTGAATTTTCTAGTGGTGTGAAAGGAATAACCATAAATCTTAGACTTTTTTTTAGGCCGGGGGCTGAGGGTGGCGGGGGTGATGAACATGAATTTTCATGTACCTTTTTTTTTTTTAATTCACACACATGCACTTGGCCTTTTGCATTTATACCCGACTATCATCTATATTTTATTATAAATAGAAATTTAAACGGATATTAAACGAATCAACTATATTATTTTTATATTTGTGTTCAATTAATTTTTTAAATATTTAGATACAATATGAATCTGAAGGATATTTATTCAATGATATCTGAATTCATATCATCGGATATTGATCGAATTCAGATACATTCATATTCAATTAAAATTATTCAAATACATCTATATAAATTAAAATTATTAATATTTGAATTTAAATATTATTTTTAAATATTCATACTTGATGATAATTATTTAAATATCTATTTACAAATATCCGAATATGTGAATCCATTAACTTATAACAAAAGTATATTTTTTAATTAATGGGAATGTTTGGTTATGTTTCTCCTCAACCAAAATTTTTTTGGGAAAATATAACCAAATATATTCCTATTTTTCTCCAAAACACACATTCTCCAATGTATACATACTGATGAGGTTGAAAATCGTATATAGTAAAAAGGGTGATGTTTGGGCTAATTTGACCAGAAAGGTCGAATGATCCAACAGCGATATCAAAATTGTTTATAGTGAAAAATGTGGTGTATGGGTTAATTCGACCAAGGAGGTCGAATGATCTAACAACGATATTTCTCGAGGTTTGAGATCTGCAACAACCACAAACGTTAAACTAGCTGAGGTGCCCCCAGCAAAGGCACTCCAATGCTCAAGTTAGTTTTGGTCGAAAGAAGATAATCGAATAGAAGATTAGGACTTTATAGTGTATTTGTCATTACTTGGAGACTGGTGGGCAGTGAGGTATTTATAGCCTTTTCGTGGTGGATGATATGTCTAATATGTTCTCTATCAAGTGTAAAGGACTCTTGTCCTTACTTGGGTGTTATTGGTCATTTCTAATTCGAGTACTATTCTAGGTGGCTTCATCTCCTGATTTCCAAGATGAATAGCATTTTGGGCAAGCATCTCCCTACCAAAGCTGGTGGCAGGGTTGGTGGTAGAGTTGGTGACAGAGATTGTACCGGCTGGCACGCGCTATTAATGAAAAGACGTACTGCTTGTCAGGACATTAAATGTGGCAAGAATATGAGTCAATGTTGGAGTGAGCACTCTGATCGACAATAATCGAATAGATAATGAGGTCAACCAGAGGAATGGTTGCATAGATCAAGTGGATTGATGCCTCTCATTAAGTGTGGTCGAGGGATGTCCGCTTGACTAGATAACTATGGTCAAGTGATTTCGGCCCAGCTAGCTCCTAGGGTGATGTTGGGCCGTGCATGTTAAGTGAGCCTGGGGGCCTTTTTCAAGGTCGAAAACTTGTTGAGCTGGGCCTATTGAGCTATTCCATATCATGAGTCCCTCTCACTCGCGATCCTGATCAAGCTTGTCAATAAGCAGGAATAGGGACTAGATGATTGAATGACAGTTATGGTGATTATGATGGTTTTATGGCAGTTATGCGTATTCGATCGGGGTTTTTGAATTCTCAATTAAGATTTTTGATGAATTTTGCGCATTTAATATGTCGATTACATCATAGAATACGAAGCGCCATGGGGTGGCAGTGCAATTATTGTTGTCGCTTGGGTTTTCGCGTCCAAATACCTATAAATATGGGGGGTGGATATATCCATTTACATTTTTGCTGAAATCATCTCTAGTCGAGTTCTTTCTTTCTAAGCTCTCTAAATCCATCCTGTGCTTAGAGTTTTCAGGATATCCATTGTAAGTTCTTCTGCCCGTTTGATCTTTTCATTCATTTTTCTGTGCAAAGATGTTTAGTGCCTCAGGTAGAAAAAATACTAAGTCCGATGGTGTAGCATTTCCTGGGAAAACTAGGGTTGAAAGTGTGTCTGAAACAACCTATGAGAGTAGCTCTGATAGTTCATTAAGCAACAACTCGAGCACTGAGATGGCTGCGTTTGGGGGTGAGGCTGGCTTGAGTGAGGTGCCTGCATCACGCTGTCGACTATTCACACCAAACTACTATACTAAAATAGTTTCCAATATATCCCCAGCCGACTTAGTGCGAATTAGGGAAATGTACCATATCCTTGAAGAATATAAGCTTTTGGAGCCTAATGCTCGAGGTAAAATGCATCAACCTCCTAAGGGATGCATAATAGTGTTCGAGGAAGGGTTGAGGTGTGACTTTAAGTTTTCTTTAGCCCAAGCAGTAGTCAACCTCCTAGTGCGCCTCAAGATCTGTATAACCCAACTCTTTCCCAATTATTTTGCCACTATATATAGCTTTGTTGTGTTGATGTACTTATTGAACAAGCCAGCATCCATTACCAACGTTTCCAACCTATTTCATTTACTAATGTCTCATAAGTCTAATAGCACAGAAGAGTCCGACTTCTATTACTTAACGGCGTGCTCGCATTGAAAGTTCCTAGTAGCCCCTTCTTTCTCGTATGGCCAAGAGTGGAAAAAATACTTTTTTTATGTTCAGGGTTAGGGGGTTTTAACATCTGAGTAGGTGGTAGAGGACTCATATAGAAATGCCAGGGAACCAGACACCTAGTTGGCCTAACACCTTCATACAGGACCTAGTTAGATTTGGGCATATGGAGGCTTCAGTTCTAATCGAAGAAAAGTTGTTGTTCCAACTTCTTCGATTGCTATCGCCCTGTTTTAGGCTTGACCCTAACATAGAGGTAACCGACTCAACCTCCATCCTTCAAAAGAGGATAATAGGTTGTGATGCCTTTAAATGGATGATAACCAGGTTGTTCTTCTCGAATCAGCATAAACTAATGAACCTGAGCCAAGTGGAGGTACTGAGGGCTCTAGCTCATCACTATAATTTAGTAAGTATAAGGGCAACTATTTCTTGTCGAATTGCTTTTCAACTACTGTATTATACATTGACACCCCTGTGTTTCAGGTGGGCCAACTGGGATACAACCTTTTCCAACAGTTGAAATTGACCTTAGTTGATCGGGAGGAGCTGCAAAGCAGAAGGGATGCAAAGACCCTCAAGGTACAGCTTGAGTCTTTTTAGCTCAAGATTGACTAGCTGACCGAAGAGGTTGCCGAGCTCAAGGAGCAGCTAAACTCCAAAGATCAGTAACCTTTTTAGGCTGTCAACGAGAGGAGTTGGATGGACTCATTAATTAAGAAAGCTCACTTGGACTTGTAGGTGTGCTACTCGTCAAGTTAAGCGGTAAGTCGGATGGAGGCAATTAAGGAGGTGCGGGAGGCTTTGACTCAATATCTCCCGACAATGCAGCGGGAGACAGTAAAGCAGTTTATCTTGAGCTCGACCTTTCAAGATGCGAGCATGATTATGTCCATTAATGATGCTCGAGACGCATTCAATAAGGCTGTCAACCAGCTCGAGTGCCTGGGCTATGCTTTTTGACCTGATAATAAGAGTAAAAAAAGTCCTGCACTTAATGACAGTTTGCAACCTTACCCCGAATCCAAGGAAAGTGAGGTCGATGGGGTCAGGGAGAAGAACAACGCAATTAATGTGCCCATTGAGCCCCTGACTAAAGTTTAATAGAAGAAAGGTGAGGTCGATATAAGGCTGGAGGAGTTGGCGAATGAATTTGCTTTTGTCGAGGACCTTGTTGTCTAGTTGAGAGAGGAGTAGGTCGACGTGGTGTAGTACATGCTGCGCTTGACTGACTTTATGAGTAATGTTGCGGAGCCTTCTTGACTACCCCAAGCTATTGTGCTACTCGCGTTCGCACTGCCAGAGCCCAATTCAGATTGGCCAGAAGGTGACCATGCCAGTTCTAGCTAAAGTTAATCTTGGAGCTTACTGCTTTTGTCTTTTTCTTTCTTTTTTTTTGTAATAGAATTGTAATGAACTTTTCAATAAATGAAAGATCTTTTTCATATCTATTTTGTCAAATGAAATAAATTTTATGCCTCTAGTCGAATGCAACTTTATTATTGCGATAGTATAGGGAATAGTTGACAACCTAGTCAATTATCAAAGCCATTATTAAGAAAATCTAACAACGCTGTCGTCGATTTTGCTTAATGTTGACAGACACATGGGTTTTCCCAAGCGTGTTCAGCAATTTATTTTTCATAATTATGTAGTTGATTCTCATCAACAGCATGGTCAATTTTAGTTTGGCAGCATGAAGTTACATTCACGTTAACTGTAGGATCGACTCAAAATTTGATTGGGCAGCATACAACTACTTCTCTACTGCCTACAAGGTCAACTCGAGACTTGAGTGGCAACATGAAATTGCTTATTCATCTACTATGGGGTCGACTTTGAGTTTGGTAGCAGCATGAAGCTGCTTATTCATTGACTATAGGGTTGACTAAAAACTCAGTGGCAGCATAAAGCTGTTTATTCATCGACTACGGGCTCGACTAAATATAGTGCATGCTAGATATGATTATGATAATGCCTGTAAATGGTAGCAGTATTGTCAAACCTTTATTCATATAGAAGAATATAAAGATAGTTACAATACAATTTTAGATGCAAAATTTTCTCAAGTTGATGGCATTCCATGGGCGAGGGAGTTTGTCCTTATCCATATTAGCAAGTTTGTAGGTGTTATGCTTTGACACTTTTATAGTGATATAAGGTCTTTCCCATTTCAGGTCTAGCTTACCAACGTTCTTGGAGACTTCTACCTTTTTGAGAATGAGGTATTTGACCTTAAAACGGTGTGGCTAGACCCTTTTATTAGTTCTCAGCCATCCTCGACCTATAGCACTGCATAGTTTTTTGTGTTTCCTACCTATGCTCATTGATAGTCTCCAGGTCGAGTTTTTTTTTTTATGTATTTTTGAGTTGGTGGAAGTGAATGACTCAAGCCGTGTGTTGAATAAGCTCAAAGGGGATGATTGCCTCAAACCCGTAGACTAGACTAAAAGAGCTATGACCTGTGGCCATTTGGGGAGTTGTTTTATACACCTATAGCACTCCTGGAAGGTTGTCTGCCCAGCTTAAGCCAATGTCCTAAATTCTGACCTTCAAATGGTCGAGAATCATTCTATTTGTTACCTTTCTTTGGCTGTTCAATTGGGGATTGCCCACTAAAGTAAAGTGTTGGGTAATCCTCAAGGCTTCGCACCAACTTCTACTACTCCTACTCTGGAACTGAATCTCATTAACTAAAATAAGGACCTTAAGTGGGCCAAAATGGTAGACAATATTCTTCCAGATGAAACTCTTGATGGTTGTGTCTGTTATCTTTGAAACGGCCTCAACCTCGACCCATTTGATAAATATTTAACTGCCACAACTATGAGTTTTTGCTGCTAGTCAACCTCAACAGTGAGCCCAAAATATCGATCCCCCACTGGTTGAACAGCCAAAAACTTTGGACATTGACCATGGGCGCAGTGGGTTGATGCGATAGGTTCGAATGGACTTGGCACGATGTACACTTTCGAGCAAAATCCACTAAGTCATTTAATAATGTTGGCCAAAAGTATCTGTACCTGATTATTTTTTGGGCAAGGGATCTTTCCCCAGTATAGTTGCAACACATGCCTACATAAATGTCTTGTAATACTTTGAGAGCTTGGTCGGGATCCAAGCACCTTAGAAGCGGTCCAAAGATCGACCTCTTATACAATTGACCATGTTCGTTGAGCGCAAACTTGGCAGCTTATCCTTGAAGGTGTCGAGCCTTATTTCTATCTTCGAGGACTGTGCCATGGCCTAAGTAGAGTTTGATTGGGTCCTGCCAAGAAGGAACTGTCTCCTTAATGCTTGCTATAAGATTGTCCTTGAATGGTCTGATCGATAGCCTATCAACGACTAGAAATGTTATCTTTTTATCTCTCATGACCTTGGTCGAGCTAGCAAATTTTGATAGGGCATCTGCCCACCCATCTCAGATTGAGGTACCGGACTAAGGGTTAACTTTCTGAATGATTGTTGTAGTTTTCTAACCTCGGCCAGGTACCAGTTCATTGTGGAATCTTTAGCTTCAAAATTTCCTTCAACCTGTTCTGCCACTAACTAAGAGTCTGTAATCGCAACCAGGTGGTCAACTCCCCGGTTGAGTGCCATCCTCATTCCAATGAGGAGGGCTTCATACTCTACTTTGTTATTAGTAACTGCATAGTCAAGTTTTATTGAAAAATCATACTCTTCCGCTATTAGGGAACAGAGAGCTACTCTTACTCCCTTTCTAGATGTGGTCGATGATCCATCGACGTGCAAAGTCCAAACAAAAGGGGCTTTGCCATTTTTCTCTGGCAGGTCCACTCGCTTGGCGATGAAGTCAGCTAGAACTTATGCTTTGATGGCTGTTCTCAGCTAAAAGGTAATGTTGAATTCTTCCAGCTCGGTGGCCCATTTGGTCAGCCTTCCGGATATGTCAAGCTTTGACAACACTAGTTTTAGTAGCTGGTTGGTCAGCACTATAATGGCATGAGACTAAAAGTATGGACGTAGCTTTCGGGCCACGGTGACCAATGCCAAGGTAAATTTCTCAATCTCCAAGTAAATATGCTCTGGTCCTTGGAGTGACTTATGCAATAGTAGACTGGTCGATGGTTACCATCTGTGGTTAAGACCAAGAACGAGCTAATCGATGCTTCAAAGACCGCCAAGTATATGTGAAGTACCTTTCTCAATTTGAGTTTGGTGAGCATAAGGGGCGAGGACAAGTACTACTTCAACTCAACCAACACCTGATCAAAAGTTCACTCCACTGGAAGCCCAAATTCTTGGCATTTATGAGAATTTTGAAGAAAGGTAAACTTTTATTTACCAATCTTTCAATGAATCTACCTAAGGAAATAATCCTTCCGACCAGCCTGTCTGTGACTGTTCATGGAGGAATGATGTCGAGAATGGCTTGAATTTTCTGTGGGTGGGCCTTAATACCTCGTTGACTGATCATGTAGCCCAGAAATTTACCTCTGCAGACCGTGAATATACACTTATTTGGATTCAGCTTTAGACCAAATGCTCTCAAAATTGAAAAAGTATGATTGAGGTCGAGCAAGTGATCCTGGGCCTTTTTCATCTTTACAATCATGCCGTTGACGTACACATCTATTGACTTGCCAATTTCATTTTTAAACATAAAGTTGACCAGCCTTTGGTAAGTTGCTTCGGTATTTTTCAATTCAAAAGACATGACCAAAAAGTAATAGATTCTATTGGGAACAACAAAGGAAATTTTTTTCCTATCCTCGGAAGCCATGAAAATTTGATGGTAATCTTGAAACATCATGCTCAAAAACTCATAACTAGTAATTAAGTCAACTAAAAAATCTATTCGAGACAGGGGTAAGGATCTTTAGGGCATGTTTTATTTAAATTTGTAAAATTGTTACACATTCGCCATTGTCCCTCATTTTTAGGATGGGTACAACATTACAAAGCCAAGAAGGATATTGAATTTCTACAATATAACTTGTATCTAGGAGTTTCCTGGCCTCCTTCTTAATGATCTGAGTCCTCTCGACGTTGAATGTCCTCGTCTTCTATCTGCTCGGCTTGTAGGAGGATCAACATTAAGGTGGTGCACAATCATACTAGGGTCGATTCCCTAGAGGTCGGATATTTTCCAAGTAAAGACGTCAATGTTTCTTCTCAAGAAATCAACCATAAAGCATTCTAGGTAGGGGCCCATGTCTGTTCCGATGCAAGTTGTCTTGTCAGGGGTTTTTTTTCCAACTTGATAGTTTTAAATTCCCCGATGGGCTCTACCCAAGTATCCTTTAATTTTCTCTTCTTATTGGCTTGGATCTCCTCGAGTTCCACTACAGAGGTATCCCCCAAAGTCTTCAATTGTGGTTGAGTTTTTTGCTCGCTTGATTCAATTGAAATGTTGTAACACCTCCAAGCCTCCTTAATGTTGCACAATAATTTCCATATGTATGCTGGGGTCAAAAATTTGATCTTTATGTGGTAGGTTGACATAATGACATGAAAATCATTAAAGGCTAGTCAACCAATTATAATATTATGAGTGAATGGGGCATCAAGCACCAGATAGTTAACCATCAAAGTCTTTCTTCAGGGTGCCTCCCCATATGACGTAGATAGGTTGATAGATCCTTCTAAAATGATTTTTGACCCCTCAAATCTGACCAGAGGGGTACACATAGGCTTGAACTTCAACTGGCCCATATTCATTCTTTTAAGGGTAAAGAGGAAAATGATGTTAGTCAAGTTGTCATTATCGACCAAAACCTTTCTCATTTTGAAGTTGGTAATCTCAATAAAGACTACCATTAGATAATTAGCTTTATGGTCGATATTCTTCCCTTCGATGTAAGCTAAGTCACTATTAGTGAATGAAATAGGCTCTGCGCTCGTTGATAGGTAGGATATTATTTTGATATATAAGGCTTTGGTAAACCTAGCCTCCTATGAGTTTGCCTTCTGGCTGACTTTGAGTCCCCCCCCAGTATAACCTCCTGTGCTTATATCAATCACTTCTCGAATAGGTGGGCGATCTTTGTGGACGGGCTTTTTTTCCTTATTTTCTCTCTTAGGGCTAACCGACATTTCTCTATGGAGAGTTCGGTTGATTTTGCCCCCTTCAACCTGCATATCCATGGCTACATATTTCTTGAGATAACCCTATCTAATGAGTCTCTCAATCTCGTCCTAGAGGTTGAAGCATTCGTCAGTATCATGTCTCTTCTGTTTGTGGAAGTAGCAGTACTTCTTTAATTTTTTTATTGCTCCAGTCTCTATCAACTTCCTTGGTTTTTTAAGGAGATTCTCATGTTGAATGGCATACAAGACCTCTCTCCCCGGAATGTTCAATGGTGTATAGTTGTGGAAATATTTTATTGGAGATCAATCTCGTTCTTTGTGTTTTTGGTCATCTCGCTCCTTCTTTTTATCAACTTCGAATGATCCAAACTTAAACTTGTTCATCTCCTCCTAGTTCATGTATTTCTGTGCCATGTTGAGTAGTTCCTCCATCAATCTCGAGCGCTCACGCACCAATACATTAACGCATTTTTTATATTTGAGTCCCAGAAACATCACATTGATCAAGAACTCAATCTTAGGGTTATCTATTTTGAGAATTTTCATATTGAATCTTGTGAAGAAGTCATGGAAGGAATCTCTCTTGTTCTACTTAAAGGTATGGAGGTGGATGTTGGGGAGTTTTGCCTTTCTCTAACTGGCAAATTGGATCAAAAATTTATCACAAAACTAAACATAAGATTATATCAACGAGGGCTCCAGCTTCACAAACCAATCAAGTGCAATGCCCTGGAAAGTGGTCACCAACTTCTTGGCATGAATATACTCATTATGCCCATGCAACTACATCATATGCTCAAACTGCATCAAGTGCTCGTTGGGATCTGTCGAGCCATCGTATCTTGATAGTTTGGTTGAGACTTTGGTGTCGACATTAATATGCTTGTTGATAATCTCCTAGATGAACGAAGAATCTTTCTCTAGATGAGACCTCTGAGGGCTCTCTGGATTGGGTGCTCTCTTAATATTTCTTCTGGAGATCTCGTTGAGGCATCTGTTTAACTATTGAACTTGATGAAAAACTTCTTCCCATTCCTCTTGATCAGTTTGGGTGGCATTTTAATCAAAATAAGACCTCTCGCACTCGGCCCATCGCGCTGCGAAGCTCAAATGGGCCGGGCTGCAAGGTTTGTGGATTCTTTTATTTCTCGTGCTAGTCACATTTGGAACATTCAACCCTATCACGCTGCAAGGCTCGATTAGGTTGAACATGATGATCAACAGAGTTAGCAATTTTCTCCCTTAACTTCGATTACCCCCTCTCTCCCTAGGGGCATTTGGGATTGGCTTCATGTCTAGTTGGTAGCCACCTGGATGCTTCGTGACCATGATTGTCCCTGGGGGACCTTTTTTCTGGTGAAGGTGATTGCAGGGTGGCACTGCCAATCGAGGCTGGCATAGTGATGTGCCTGTTTAATGTAGTGAAAAGCTAGGTAGAAATTTGAGCAAAGATTTACTCGCTTATTAACTGCATCAACTGGGGCATAGTTAATGTCATAACTTGCTCTTAGGGGGTGCTGGGGCCTAGAGCATGTGAACCTTGCTAGGGTGGAAGGAGAGGTGGAGATGCAAACCTCCTATTTTTCTCCCTTTCTGATTCAGCTCTACACGTGTTCACCATTTTTTCATTGCAATCTCAAGGTTTCCCACAAATTGCGCCAAAATGATGAGGTTGAAAATCATTTATAGTGAAAATGGTAGGGTTTGGTCTAATTCGATCAAGGAGGTCAAATGATCTAACAATGATATTTCTCAAAGTTTGAGATCTGCAACAACAACAAACATTAAACTAGTCAAGGTGCCCCCGATGAAGGCACTTTGACGCTCAAGTTAATTCTGGTCGAAAGAAGGTAATTGAACAAAAGATTAGGAGCTTATAATGTATTTGGCATTACTTGGAGACTGGTGGGTAGTGATGTATTTATAGCCTTCTCTTAGTGGAAGATATGTCTAATATGCCCTCTATCAAGTGTAGAGGGCTTTTGTCCTTGCCTAGGTGTTATTGGTCATTTTCAATTCAAATATTATTTTAGGTGGCATCATCTCCTAATTTTCAGGATGAACAGCACTCTGGACAAGCACCTCCCTACCAAAGCTGGTGGCAGGGTTGGTGGCAAAGTTGGTGACAGAGACTGTACCGGCTGGCACGCGCCATTAATACAGAGGTGTATTGCTTGTTAAGACATTAAATGTGACAAGGATATGAGTTAACGCTGAAGTGAGTACTCTAGTCGACAACAATTGAACAGATAAGGAGGTCGACCAGAGGGATGGTTGCACGGATCAAGCGGTTTGACGCCTCTCATTAAGTGTGGTCGAGGGATATCCGCTCGACCAAACGACTATGGTCAAGTGATTTTGGCCCAACTAGCTCGTAGGGCGATGTTGGGTTGTGTATGTTAAGTGGGCCTGGGAGCTTTCTTTGAGGTTGAAAACTTATTAGGTTGGGTCTGTTAGGTTATCCCATATCACATAGATATATTATATATACATTATATATGTATTATTATTCTAACATTAAAAAAATAACTCAATTCTATTTTCACCCTGAAAAATTCAATAAAAAAGCATTGATTTGACTACTACAGTAAAAAATGTCTCTCTCAAAATATAGACAAATATATTAATAAACAACTCTCACATTCTCCAATAATTCATTCTCATAAAATATATAATAACCACATAATAAAATCACACAAAAAACATAACCAAACATAAACAATTTCATTACAAAAAAGTAATAAAACAAATAGCACAAATTCTAATTAATAATTAATTTTATTATTAATTATTAGCACTAATTAATATTAATAATGACGTTAATATTGATGTATATTGATTATAAAATCAACCAACAATAATGTATGTTGATTAACTTTATTTTTAAAATTTTCCTCAATATTACTATAACTTTTTAATTTTATTATTCGTTCTTCCCAATTATTCAATTGTAATTTATATATATGAATTATGATATTTTAATTGTGATGCGGCTGAAAGTCGCTTATAGTTGAATGGATAGTGTTTAGGGTGGAATCGATCAGGTAGGTTGAGTAATTCAAGCTATGTTTCTCTCGAGGTTTGATATTTATAACCACAACACATGTTAGACTATCGAGGTGCCCCCGGCTAAGGCACTCTAATGCTCAAGTTAGTTTTGATCGAGATATAGTAACGAATAGAAGACTGAGAGTATTGAGGGTTTACAGCATTTTTGGCATTACCTAGAGTGTGGTTGGCCAGGATGTATTTATAGTCTTTTCCTGAGGTATGATATGTCGGAGGTACCCCTATCATGTGTACAGACTTTTGCCCTTGCCAGGGAGTTGATGGTCATTCCATTCTAGATTCTCGTACTATTTCAGGTGGTTGAATCTCTTATTTTTTAGGGTGAACAGTACCTCTAGAGACACTTCTCTACCAAAAGGTGGTGGCAGGGTTAGCAGAGTTGGTCGCAACGACTGTACCGGTAGTCTCATGCCATTAATGTGAAGGCATGCTGTCTGTCAGACTAATAAATACAGTGGATATTTGAGTCAACGCCAGAGTGGGTCTTTAGGTTAATACAAGTCGACTAGACCTAACTGGTCGGCCAGACCTAGTTCGTCGATCATAGATCCCTGTTGAGTAAAGTTGACCAAATAATCCTTGATAGGCGCTCTGGCCTAGACTTGATGTTGGGCCTACTGGACTATCCAACTTGATGTTGGGCCTACTAGGCTATCCCATTTCATAAGTCCCCCTAACTTGCAGTCTTGATCGATCTCATCAACGAGAAGGAGTAGGGCGTTAATAGGCAGTTACAACAGTTAGCCATGTTCGACTAGGAATTTTAAATCCTTGACTCGGGTTTTTGAATTGCTGACCAGGATTTGAGGCAGTTTTGCTGCATTTTATGTGCCTATTAGTGCACAGAACACGAAGCGTACTGGGGCAGGCTATTATTATAACAGTTACTCAGGTTCCCACGCGCAAATGCTTATAAATAATGGGATAACTGACTCCATTTATACTTTTGCTGCTGACGCACCTGGTCAAATTTGCTACCTTTGGAGTTTTCCAGCTTTTATGTGCTTAGAATTTTCAAGATCTCTATTATAAGTACCTTTACCTTTTTATTTTTTTCTATCTTTTCGTTTATAAAAGTATGTCTTCCGGTTCAGATAGTGATGACACTAGGTCAGATGGTATGGCTTATCAAGGGGAAACTAGAGAGGAGAGCACATCTCAAACATCTCGTGAGAGTGAATCGAGTTGGTCAACGAGAAATAGCTATAGTTCGAGCAGTTTCAGTAGCTCGAGTGATGTGAGAGTTGTTTCGGAGGGGGATGCTGGCCCTAGTGATGTTTCTGTAACCTGGGGTCAATTGTTCACCCTTGACTACTATACCGAGATAGCCTCTAAGACAACCCCCGCTGACCTAATTCGCATTAAAGCAGTGTACCATATCCCTAAAGAATACAAACTGATAGTGCTAGGGACTCAAGGTAGAATGCATCAACCTCCCCAGGGGTGTATAACTATATTCAAGTAGGGGTTGAAATGTGGCCTTAGGTTTCTGCTCGCACAAGTGATAGTCGACCTCTTATTAGGTCTAAAAGTCTATATCAC